>CAUYQU010104358.1:0-46874 GCA_963574635.1 Cheracebus regulus | reverse complement strand
AACATTACACTGTCAATATTAGACAGATCAACGAGATAGAAAATTAACAAGGATATCCAGGACTTGAACTCAGACCTGGAACAACTAGACTTAACAAATATTTACAGAACTCTCCTCCTCAAATCCACAAAACATACATTTGTCTCAGTATCACATTATACCTATTTTAAAAGTGACCACATAACTGGAAGTAAATAACTCCTCAGCAATTGCATAGCATTTCACAGGTTTAAATAAAATATTGGTTGGCTGCTTATTTGTTATTTTCATCCCCTATTCCTTCCTGTCTCCATTGTTAAACACAATTATTGGCATAAAAGAGGTTTTTAATACGCATTTTTAGAATGTATTCTAGCCTGGGCAATAAAACAAGAATCCTATTCTCTCTCCCTCTTTCTCTTCCTCTTTCTTTCTCTCTTTCATTCTTTTTTTCTTTTTGCTATTTCTTTCTCCTTTTCTCTCTTTTTCTAAAATCTCTCTTTCTCTTTCATTCTTTTTTCTTTCTTTTGCTGTTTCTTTCTTTCTCCTTTTCTCTCTTTTTCTAAAATCTCTTCCTCTTTCTTTCATTCTTTTTATTCTAAAAAAAAAAAAGAACAGAAATAAAGTAGAATATAGAAAAACAATAGAAAAATTCAACAAAACTGAGTTGGCTTTCTGAAAAGATAAACAAAATTGGCAAACCCTTAGCTAGACTAAGAAAAAAAAAGAGAAAAGATGCAAATAAATAAAATCAGAAATGAAAGGGAGACATTATAACTGAAACAACTAAAATGAAGAGATCATAGGACTAGTATGAACAATTAAACATCCACAAATTGGATAACCTAGAAGAAATGTACAAATTCATAGAAACATAATCTACCAAGACTGAATTATAAAGAAATAAATTGACTAAAGTAGTTTAGCATGCAAAAATAAATAAATAAAATAAACAGAAAAATTTGGACAGAACAGTAACAAATAAGAATACTTAATCAGTAATCAAAAACTGGCCAATGAAAAAAAGTCTAAGACCATATGGTTCCACTTAAGAATTCTGCCAAATATTTAAAAAGTAATTAACAACAATTCTTTTCAAATTCTTCCAAAATACCAAAGAAAAAGGAACACTTCCTAAACTCATTTTATAAGGTCAGCATTATCCTGATATCAAAGCCAGAAAAATCAAACTCAGAAGGACAATAACCCAAGTGGGATTTGTCCCTGGGATGCAAGGATGGCTCAACATCAGCAGATCAATTAATATAATAGAATCCACTTAGAGGATAAAGCATAAATACCATATTATCATCTCAATAGATGCAGAAAAAAGCACTTGACAAAATTCAACACTCTTCATAATAAAAACTCTCAACAAATAGGTATAGAAAAAAATCTATATCAACAAAATAAAAGTTATGTAAGATATTTTAATTAGTTCAAATATGGTGATTATTTCACAATATATAAATATATCAAAACATCAAGGTGTACATCTTAAATATATAAAATTTTATGTTAGTGTTAATAAAATTGAGATGTATCAACTTTATCTAAAAATTGACAAAGTTGAGATATATCAACTATATCAAACCAAAAATGAATAAATAAAAGTCACATGTGAAGATTCCAAAGTTAACATTATACTCACTGAAGAAAAACAAAAACCTTTTTTTAAGACCAGAAACAAAACAAGGATGCTCTCTCAGTACTTCTATTCAACATAGTTCTAGAAGTACTAGACAGAGCAATTAGAAAGAAATTAAAGGTATAAAAAAGAAATAAAAGGTATCCAATTGATAAGGAAGAAGTAAGATTATCTGTTTGGAGATGACATGATCTTATATGTAGAAAACCATAAAAACTCTACACACAAAATATTGTTAGAACTAATAAACTCACTAAAGTTGCAGGATATAATATCATCATACAAAATCAGTTGCATTTCTATACACTAACAACAAACTATCCAAAAAGGAAATTAGGAAAACAATCTCATTTATAGAAACAACAAATAGAATAAAACACTTAGAAATAAACTTAACCAAAGAGGTAAAAGCCTTGGTTAAGGCAAGGCTTGTAGTTTTCCTTGTTAAGGCAAAAGCCTCGTAGTTTTCCTTGTACAATTTTGCCTCTTTGTACAAGGAAAACTACAACACATTGGTAAAAAGAAATTAAAGAATACAAATAAAGGGAAAGATACTGCATGTTTATGGATTGGAAGACTTGTTACTGTTAAATTGCCTGTACTAAATAAAGCAATCTAAAGATTCAACACAATCTCTGTCAAAATCCCAATGACATTTTTTTACAGACACAGAAAATCCTAAAATTAACATGAAACCACAAAGTCCCTGAATAGCCAAAGTAATCAAAGAACAAAGTTGGAGGCCGCATACTTCCTGATTTCAAAATATATTACAAAGCTACAGTAATCAAAATTGTATGCTACTGATATGAAGACAGAAATAAAGACCAATGGAACAGAGTAGATAGCCCAGAAATAAACGTACACATATACAGTCAATTGATCTTTGACAAGGGTGCCAAGACTCAAGGGTGCCAAGACTACACAATGAGGAAAGGATAGTCTCAACAAATAGTACTGGGAAAACTAGATACTGACATGCAAAAAAAGAAAATGAAATTGTTTCTTATCTTATACCATACATAAAAGTAAAGTCAAAATGGGTTAATGACTTAGACTTAAGACCTGAAATTATTTTACTAGGAAAAACCTTCATGACTTTGATCTCAGCAATTATTTCCTGGATTTGACACCAAATGCATAGTCAACAAAAACAAAACCAAGCAAGTGGGACTATATCAAACCAAAAAGGATCACACAGCCAAAAAAAACCATCATACAGTGAAAAGGCAACCTATGAAATGGGAGAAAATATATCCAAAACACAGAGAAATCATACAACTCAAGAGTAAGAAAACAAATAATCCAATTAAAAATAGGTAAATGATTGAACAGACATTTCTCCACACATACATATGACCAATAAGTACATTTTAAAAAACTGACATCACGAATCATCAGGGAAATGCAAATCAAAACCACAATAAGAACCTCACATCTATTAGGATGGCTATTATCAAAAAACAAAAGATAAGTGTTGGCAAATATGTGAAGAAAAGAGAACACTTATACACTGTTAATTTTTGGTGAGAATGTAAAATGTTACAGCCACTGGGGAAAACAGTATGGAGCTTCTTCAAAAAATTAACAATAGAACTACCATATGATCCAGCAATCCCACTTCTGGGTATATAATCAAAAGAAATAAAATCAGTATGTTGAAGAAATATCAGCACTCCTATGTTCATTGCAGCGCTGTTCACAACAGCCAAGCTGAGAAATCAACTTAAGTGTCCATCAATACATAAATTAATAAAGAAAATGTAACAATGTATACAATAGAATATTATTCAGCCCTAAAAAGAAAGAAATCCTGGATGGGCATGTAGGCTTGTGTCTATAATCCCAACACTTTGGGAGATCAAGGTGGGTGGATTACTTGAGTCCAGGAGTTCTAGATCTGAGCAACAGAGTGAGACCTCATCTCTACAAAAAATCAAAAAATTAGCCAGGTGTCGTGGTGCATACCTTTAGTCCCAACTACTTGGGAGGCTGAGGTGGGAGGATCACTCGAGCCTGGGAGGCAGAGGCTGCAGCAAGCTGTGATCATGCCACTGTACTCCAGCCTGGGTGATAGAGTGAGACCCTGTCACAAGAAAAGAAAAGGAAATAGAAGAGAAGGGAGGGGAGGGGAGGGGAGGGGAAAGAGAGAGAGAAAGAAAGTAATCTACCACGTGCAACAACATGGGTGAGCCTGAAGGACATTATGTAAGGTGACATGTTAGTCACGTAAGGACAAACACTGCATGATTCCACTTATATGAGATATCTAAAATGGTTAAACTCAGAAACAGAGAGTAGAATGATAGCTTTTAAGGACTGCGGTGGAGGGGGAAATGTGAAGTTGCCGTTCATTGGGTATAAAGTTAAACAAGATAAGTTTAGAGATCTGCTGTTCAACACTGCGCCTATAGTTAACATACTGCGTTATGCAATTGCAAATTTGTTAAGAGAGTTTACCTCATCTTAAGTGTTCTTACCATAAGAAAAACATAAATATGTAAGTAAAATTAAAATGAATAACAATAAAATATTCTGAGACCCAATTTGAAATTAATTGAGAACAATACATAACTAAAAGACTTTGAAGAGTTTCCTTTGAAGGTCAAAGGAAAAAGAAAAAGGAAAGTGGACTTATCCTCTAAGTGTTAGAGTTTAACAAACACATTGGTAATTTCTACAATTACTCCTAGAATCCAAAATATGAATATAGATTTATAACAAAGAATGATCTAAGGTTGAGGAACTTTGGGATTAAGTGAAACCTGGACTTGATTTATAGCTCTGCCACTTCCTGGCTGTATAACCTCTGGCAGATTCCCTAAATTCCCTGACTTTAGTTCCCTAATATATTTTCTCAAACTTGAAACATTTACTTACCTAGTCTTAGACTAGTCTGTCGTGAGCATTAGTGAGTTTATGTGGGGGAAACATCTGTCATGATCCCTACATCCATAGATGCTGAATTCAATGGCAGCTACAATTAAGAAGGCATCCAAAGGAGAAAGGATGATATAAATTCTGGAGACACTGAGGAAGGTAAGTGCTAATACATGTTTTCTTGAAAGGTTCTGGATGTAAATCTCTACTGAGGACTTTATCTAGACCAGGATGAGAGGCAAAAGCAATGAACCCCAAACCCCACTATGCTGCCTACTCACTATGCAGACTTGAAGCTAGTCTTTTCCTGGGCAGAGACAATGTCCCAATCATCTTTTGAACCCTGGTGACTATTACACTGGCAGTTTTAATAAATTATATCCATGTAGTCATACTAGTTAATAGGGGTAGTAGTAATGTAGTCATAGCAACTCTGATTCGCTTTTCTAAGCAACATGCTGACTTACCCTGGCAGCCTCATCCAAAAACCACACCTGAGAAACAGTGCATTTTCCTGGCTTCAAAAAATTCTGGACACAATCTCTTTATCTACCTGTATTAATCTGTTTTCTGTTGCTTATAACAGAATACCTGAAACTAGGTAATTTATAAGAAAAGGCATTTATTCTTTACAGTTATGGAGGCTGAAAAGACCAAGGTCAAGGGCTGCATCCAGTGAGAGCCTCCTGGTTGCTAGGAACTCCCTGAAGAGTCCCAAGGCAGTGCAGGACGTCACATGGTGAGGGGCTTAGCTTGTTCCTCTGGTTCTCTTCCTCTCCTTATAAAGCCACCAGTCCCACTCCCTTGACAACCCATTAATCAACAAATGGATTAATGAATTCAGGAGAGCAGAGCTCTCATGACCTAATCATCCCTTAAATGCCCCACCTTTCCATGCTGTCACATTAAAAATTAAATTTCAACGTAACTTTTGGAGGGGACGGATATTCAAAGCATAGCACTGCCCAATGGGAAAAGAATGTGAGAACACACACACTGCACCTCCTTATGTCTGACTTGTCAAAACCCTTACAGCAGGAGGTACCTAAAATAGCTCCTGACGATGAGCCCAGTAGTAAAGCAGCTTCAGAAATTGTCAAGTTGCCCAGCAAAGAGATTCCTTCAGTCATGACAAAAGCCCAGTGTTGTTCTCAACCCATCATCTTGAAATTATTACCTTCCAAGACTCTTGAGTCATGCTAATGAGTTCTTTTTCTGAACTATCTCCATCCTTCAGATCACTGAGCTCTGAAGTCAGGCTCACCCTGGGAACTGCGGATCTTATCATGGTTTCAGTCAGGCCCAGAAAAAAAAAATGGATCTGAAAAAGAGATAGCAAAAATGGTAAATGACACTATTAAAACTACTTTTCACATTTCAAGGGATGAAAAGCCAGGAGATTTTTCTCACCTCTACATCTCTGTAAAATCTTCGGTCATGTTAAAAAAAAAAAATAAAAACTTTTAAAGGATTTTTTTCACTGTGACAGCATCTACATAAAACATTAATGACAGCATCTACTTAAAACAAAGAGCAAAGACAGACCGATGTTTAGCTTTGTCTGTGAACGTTTGTTAAAAAATGAGAGTAGATGAGCATTATAATAGAGGCAGGAAGGCAGATGCGGATTGAGAATTGGAGTTAGCTGGTCCTTTACCCAGACAAACTGGAGACCATTTTATCGAGTTAGTGAACCAAAGCACTCCTGTCTCAGGAGAGCTACCTTTGGTCAAAACCCCCACCATGAGAATGTCAGAACTGTGGAGTCCTGGCAGTATACTTTATTTTTAAAATTGATTCATTTCTAAAAGCGGAGCCCGACTGACTCCTGACCTGCTGTCTGTCATGGTCTTACTTACAGTGTGGTACTAGTTGTTTCTGCATTCTCCCATTCTAGGGAAACCAAAGGGCTAAGTAGAGTGGCTCTACAGTAAGTCTCTCTGACCCCTCAAGTCCCACCTCCAACAGGCACAGCTGTTTCTTCAGATGTCTAATGGTGATGCCCCTAATGTGGACTTGAGGATAAACTACAGCTCTTTTTGTATACACAGGGTCCACCCTGGCCCCTCTGGTAACAAGAATAAAACTCAAATACACCCACATTGAGGCCACAGGACTCCACAGCTCCTGCCTCTGCTGTTGGCTGCTTGCTGCTATTCCCAGTGAAAATCAAAGTAATTTGGGTATTGTTGGCCCCATGCCTGCTTCCATTTATCAGGAGTGGCTCACCAACAAGAGAAGAACATTCCATGGCTCCCCTGTGCCTCTGAGTCCTATCCATCGGTCTTGGCCAGGCCAAAGGCAAGTTTCCCGCCCTACAGTTAATGCTCTCCACTAGCAACACTAATTCCCTTCCACGAAAAACTCCATGCCCCTTCACACTAGGGGGCCTATTCCCTTCCATGGAAAATTCCATCTCTTCTCACACCAGGGTGTGCACTTGTCCTCAGGGCCCCACACAACCATCACAGAACTGGCATCATTAGAATATATTGCAATGCATATATATGATCATGTTGTTATGAGACTTACTTGAAATACCAAAATATAAAACATAAAAGTACAGTTTATTTGGAAGAAGAAAGAGGGGTGTCCTCCTCCCTGATTCCTTTATCTCATAGCATCCCCTATATAGGCCAGGACATGCTTCTTAGAAGCTACTGGTTTGAGCTGAAATTCTTCATTTTGCAGATGAAGAAACTGAGACCCAGAGAGGAAAATGACACCAAGAATGCACAGTGGGTTAGTGACAAGACTGGTGAGGCAGATAGATAGCATTTTCCAAAGCTAGCCACTTCGATACAATCCCATCCCACATGCTCTTCCTATAATTTGACATCAACACTCCTCCCCTAGAGGAAGGGCCTATGTTCCCAATCCAGGGAAACAGCAGACAAACTCTTGGTAAGACGAACTCTTGAAACCAATGATTCTCAACAGGGAACAATGATCCCCCTCCCTTAGGAGACTTTCAGAAATGTCCGGGGACATTTTGTCATCTCCTGGCATTTAATGGGTAGAGGTGAGGGATGCCCAAGAAAGTCCCACAACAAAGAATTGCCCAGTCCCATATTAATCGCACCAAGGCTGAGAAGCCCTGCTTTATATGGTAGCAGAGGATGGGAGAAAACCTCAGGCAGAAACAGGAGAATGCAGGGAGGACATGGATTTCTCCTGGGTGGTTAAGGGGACTCATTTTTTTTTCCCCAAGCAGCAAATGAGCATGTCTCATCCTCTTGCTTCTGAAGGTGAGAACAATACTCTAATCTAAACAGCAGCTTTTCCACTGGAGTGGGGATTTAGAGCAACAAAGAGGTCATGAAAACATAATCAAGAAAAAGTGAAGTGTATTGATTACGTCTTTGTTCCTAAAGACTTCATGAAGTAAATAAACATGCAAACTTGGATGCATATTCACACAAATTAATATTTGAATTTTTCTGTCTACTTGCTCAGGATGGCTCTCTAAAATGAATTACCGCTTTGAAGAATTATCTGTTTTAAGCCTCTGGAGATATTTTCTCATTACTTTCCAAAAATTTTAGCAGATGAAACCCTTTCTAGCAGTCTGTGAGAGTACCTGCCTCATGGATCTTGCCAATATTTTTGTATCACCTCTAATCTTTGCTTATTTACCAAGAAAAACACTTCCCTTTCTGTTTTAATTGACTTTAATAAGGTTAAGCTTGCTTTGTTTATTGGCCATTTGTATTTATTCTTCAGTAAAGTTCCTGTTTGGGTCTTTTGCTCATTTCTCATTACAGTTTTAATGTTTTCTTATTGATTGGTGTGAACATTTTTACATATTAAGTACATGACTCCTTTACCATATCACTATAAATATTTTCTAATTTCTCATTTGTCTTTTGAATTTTTTATGATGCTTCTGTAGTATTGATGATTTTTAAAGATTTTTATCTTCAAATCCATTTAATTCTTTGAAATTTCTCCAATAGGGAGCTGCTTCTTAAATCTTCAGGAAATTTCCTATTTTAATCTTGGTTTTTGTGTTTATAGTTTATAAAAATATAATCACAGAACTATTTAAACAGTCTCAATACAGTGTGTTCAGGGAAATAATAAATATACTAGGAATCATGGAGAATTAAAAATATTATTATAGTGACATTCCTCATCTGAGAATAATCCCATTTTATGTTGATTTATCTTATGTACTTAGTAGATGTTTTAAATTAAAAACAACCATCAACATCAAAGGCATACAAAAGAGTTTAAAGAATAACATAGGCCAGGTAAAGAGGCTCATGCCTGCAACCCTTGCACTTTGAGAAGCTTAGGCAGGTGGGTCATTTCAAGCTCAGGAGTTTGAGACCAGCCCGGGCACATGCAGAAACACTGTCTCTACAAAAATACAAAAATCAGCCAGGTGCTGGTGGCTCACACCTGTATTTCAAGCTACCTGGGAGGCTGAAACTGGAGAATTGCTTAAGCTCGGGAAAGTGGAGGCTGTAGTGAGCTGATATCTCACTGCTGCACCCTAGCCTGGGCAACAGCGTGAAACCCTGACTCAAAAAAAAAAAAAAGCGAGTAACACAGAAAATTCTTCTGAATCTTAGCTTTAAGAAGTAAAGCAAGGATGGGTGTGGTGGCTCACACCTGTAATCTCAACACTTTGAGAGGCCAAGGTGGGAAGATCACCTGAGGTCAGGAGTTGGAGACCAGCCTGGCCAACATGCTGCAACACCATCTCTACTAAAAATACAAAAATTAGCTGGGCATGGTGGCAGGTGCCTTTAATCCCAGCTACTGGGGAGGCTGAGGCAGGAGAATCACCTGAACCTGGGAGGCGGAGGTTGCAATGAGCCAAGATCACATGACTACACTCTAGCCTGGGCAACAAGAGTGAGACTCTGTCTCAAAAAAAAAAAAAAACAGAAGTAAACCAATACACATACAGGGGAAGGCACCTGTGTCTACTTCTTGGCTATATTCCCCCATCCTACCAGGAGTAACTACAATCTTGGATTTGTGCTTATCATTTCCATGTATTCTTTTCTTTTCCTACTTAAATATATATATATAGACACATACATATAACATTGTCTTCCTCTATGACTTACTCTTGTTTACCTAATACTATGTTTGTAAGAGTCATCCATTTTGATGCTATTAACACCAATATATTTTTTCTCACTGATGCATTTTATGTGTTTTGATATATCATCTTGTTAATCAGTATTTGGCCTTTGTAGTTTTTACCCTTACACACAATGCTGCTGTTAATATTCTTGGACCTATCTCCCTAAAATATTTTGCAAGTGTTAGTCAAAATGTCGAAAAGTTATGTTTAGAACTAGACCTCAATGATTTTATAGTTTGTTGGGAAGAAAACACTTGGGAAAATTGGGAAAACATCTTAGGAACAATGGGGAAGACTAACACCAGATATTAACATATATTATAAAGTTATAATAATTAGAACAACTTGGTGTTGGTTCAGGAATAGACAGAGCAACAGGGTAGCTCCAAAACCTCAAACATAAATTCATATGAAAATTTAAGCCATGTTAAAGCAAATATTTTAAACCAATGACAAAAAAGATAATGTAATCAGCAGCATGGTGACAGTTGGCCAGCCATTTGATAAAACTAAACTGGATTACTACCTTATTCCTGTATGAAAATTAATTAATGGCCGGGCGCAGTGGCTCAAGCCTGTAATCCCAGCACTTTGGGAGGCCAAGGCGGGTAGATCACAAGGTCAAGAGATCGAGACCATCCTGGCCAACATGGTGAAACCTCATCCCTACTAAAAATACAAAAATTAGCTGGACATGATGGCACACACCTGTAGTCCCAGCTACTCAGGAGGCTGAGGCAGGAGAATTGCTTGAACCCAGGAGGCGGAGGTTGCAGTGAGCCAAGATCGTGTCACTGCACTCCAGCCTGGCACCTAGCAACAGAGTGAGACTCTGTCTCAAAAAAAAAAATTGATTAAAACTAAATTGAAGATGAAAACGTGGAAAGAAGAAAGGGAAGGGAAGGGAAAGGAAGGGAAGGGAAGGGAGGGGAGAAAATATCAAGGAAACAATAATGTATTTATAATCACACAATGAGGGAAAAAATTTAAGCAACCTATAAAAACAATAAGTCACAAAGGAAAATGACAAATTAGATTTGTTAAAAATAAAAACTACAATATAGGGGAAATATACATTATATACTACAGGGAAATATATATAGTTTTATATATGATATAACTATAATAGGGGAAAAACATAAAACCAAAATACAAATGAAGATTTGTGTGGGAAAAGGTTTGCAAGTCATATCACAGACACAAGGATAATTTCCTTCATAGACAAAGAGCTCTTACAAATATGGAAAACCTTAAATCTGCATGAGAAAGTCAAGTAACTGATCTCAAGCACCACACACAGATATAATTAAATGTTCAGTGGCCATATAAAGATGTTCAACTGAACTCAGAGTGAAAAAATCCCAAGAAATCTCTTTTCACTTGTCAGAACGACAAGGATCTCATGATGAACAATACCCAGTGTTGGTTGAGGGAATATCAGAAAGCTGCTGGTGGAATGTAATTTGATAGAAACTCTCTACATTAAAATGCACACACTCTTCAAATCAGTACTTCTACTTTAAGCAATTTATTTTGTTGGTGAACTGTACAACCACACAAAATTATTTCTTTAAAAATGTTCATAGTGCCTTTTTGGTAATAGCCAAAACCCTGAAATAACCTAAATGTTTTTTGGTAAGTGATGAGATGAACAGTACAACTGAATACTATGCAGTATTCTTTTAAATGACAATACAACCATGATCAATTGTTAAAGGTAAAAAGCAAGAAAGCAAGCTGCAGACCAACACATGTGCTGCAGATTCACGCTCCACTCTGGTACCCTGCCCCCTGCCCTACATCTTAGAGACAGGTCTGTACCGACCTGCCCTCTGGCATCCTGTTGGAATTAGCCCCTAGGACGCTCCAGAAGTGCATCAGAGAAAGTGAAGGAAAAAGATCCAAGTGTTTATTTCACTGGCTCCTTCACCACAAGGCTGTCTCATGCTGGCTGTGTGTCCCCAGCCAAAAAGTAGGATTTTCATTCCTCCAGATTTTGGGCTACTAACAGCTCTGCTGCCATGAGCCCCAATTTTCTGCTCAATCTTTTGTGAATCCTGAGTAGATCACCCATATCTTGGTAAATAATCCCTTGTAACTAACTAAACTCTCTTTAAATTATCCTAATTCCAGCATGCCATTTGTTTCCTATTGGGATCCTGATATACTATGAGTAGTATGATGCCGTTTATGTGAACCCCCAAATTATCACACACACACACACACACACACACACAGAGAGAGAGAGAGAGAGAGAGAGAGAGAGAGAGAGAGAAAATGCTCAGAAGGATACATAGAAAGCGGTATCCTTACCTAGTCCTTACCTCTAGGAATGAAGTTGGTGGGTAAAAATTGTGATCGATGAGTGTTTTACATTTTACTTTGTATGAATTTGTGCTAACTGAAGTTGTTCAGTCTAAATGAACATGTATTACTTTTAAAATATAGAGAGATATTTAAAGATAGAGAATTACAAATCTGCCACTCAACCTTTAGTCTCCAAACAGTTATTTGAGGCAGAGTGACTTTGAACAGCTGTACCTTTTCATCATAGGCACCTCTATTTGAACAATACCTGCTCTAATAAAGACCTGTATTAGGCACACTAGCCCTTGAGCCTTATAGTCTGTTCCAGCTGCTCCCCTCCACTCCACACAGAGAGAAGAAGTTGAAAAGATAAGAGTGTTTGCCTCGTCTTATCTGATAAAAAAATTTTGAGGTTTGGCATTGAACACCCAGAGGTTTGGTCATAGAATATCTAACACATCCAGAGCAATAAAAAAAGTCTGTTGAGCAGAATAGGACCTAGTGTTTATCAGAATCAAAGGCAAACCATGCAAACCAGTGTGCCCTTTCTCCTGATAACGTGCCCTTTCAGTCATGCAAATTTGAAGGAGGTTGAAATTTAAAGAACATAAGGGAAATCTGCTAACATAAAATTCTTGTGAAGATGTCTCTCCCAGAGTTTGACTTGGACTGGGACTTGGCAACAGAAACACAAGTTGTGTTCCAGCAACATCAGAGGCTGATTCTTGGCTGTCCAGTGAGCCCAAGTCCCATCTGAAGTCTGAGGCAATCTCCATGTCACTGCAGCACTGAGCTATTAGCTACCTTCATCATTGCTAATGGAGCGCACAGTTGAGTGCCTGGAGACCTTCCTTCAAAATGCCCCTCATCATAAAGTGGGCTGGCAGAACATCTCTGGTTTCCAGTCCAGTACTGATGTTCAAGGCCAATGACTGTGTATGCAGCTGTCCATTTGAATGTCTCTCTTGCAACTTTATTTATTCTCAGTCTGTTTCATGGAAGAACAGAGCAATATTTAGCAACAGCTCAGAGCTTTCAAACAGAGTGGCTAGGGTTGTTGCATCATAATTCAGACAAGCAAGAATTATACTAAAGAATCATATTTATGGTATGTGACTAAATTACAAATTACACAGAGACACTTCTATATTTGTTCATCAAGATGTTTTTCTCTTCTGCATGTTGTTTCAAGGCTTATACCACTGGGATCCTGTATTAGTCCATTTTCACCCTGCTATAAAGAACTACCTGAGACGGGGTCATTTATAAAGAAAATAGGTTGAATTGACTCACAGTTCCATATGGCTGGTGAGGCCTCAGGAAACTTACAATCATGGCAGAAGGCGAAGGGGAAGCAAGGCACATCTTACATGGCAGCAGGAGAGAGAGGGAGCTAGTGGGGAAATGTCACACACTTTTAAACTATCAGACTTGTGAAAATTCACTCACTATCACAAGAACAGTATCAGGGAAACAGTCCCCATAATCTAATCACCTTCCACCAAGTCCCTTCCTTGACACATGGAGATTACAATTCAAGACGAGATTTTGGTGGGGACACAAAGCCAAACCATATCAGATCCTGATATTCCTCTTATATGCAGTTCAACAGTTCAGTTCAACAGATTTCCTTGGCATGAATCCTCTGTGTCAGTCATTTTCTGAGCACTGAGAATAGAGTAACAAATGAGACACCATGCTTTCCATCAAAGAGTTCATAGTTCAGTTGGGAACACAGAAAAGTAAGCAAGTAAATGCAACCCATTGTGTTTCGTGTAATAGAGGGAGATGTGAAGTACTGATGTAATCATGAAGCATGGGATTCGTTCACAATGGGAAGAGAGACCCAAAAAGGTTTCTTAGAGGAGGTCTCTGATAATGGTTTTGAAGGTTACATAGGCATTTTCAAGGTATACTAGAGAAGAAAAGGCATTTTGAATGTAGGGCCAAGTATATGCAAAGGCCCCAAGGTATAGTGGGACTTGCTGAGGTTTAATGCTCAGAGCACAGGGTGTCAGTAGATAATTTTGTTCCATAACACAGAACTGAATTTTATCCTGCAGGCAATGGGAAACCTTGGAAAGGTTTCAAGCAGGTAAGTAACAAGGTCAGATGCCAGTTTCCCTATGGTGGTTGGTATGGGAATTGACTTAATGGGGGTATCAGTATTACTATTATAAACATAATGGGAATATCAATAAAGCTAGCACCACAGATGTCTCCCCAGTAGCTCCTTCTTTTACTACTAGAAATAAATAACATCTTGTACTGCATCCATCCTTTCTTCTAGAAAGTTCAAAGAAACTTGTTGACTTTGTCACTTTAATCTTTTCCAACATCTGTGAGAAAGAGGGTGAGAAACGTAACACTTCCATTTGACACTCACAAAGACTTTTCAGCCTGGTGTGTGTGGATTAAGCAGAAAGAGGACTTTGATCTCCATCAATTTCACCCACTCTCTTTTGGGGAAAAGGACCCTATCTCTGAACCTCCTGGATTGAGAAAGGATTTGAAGATCTAGATCTGAGATGTAGACTATCAGTCTGCAGTAAAACATTTCCACATAATGTGTATTGAACTGTAAAAAAAATTCAACTGTACAGAAGAAAATATAAAAAGAGACATAAAAATCAGTAGTTGGTCCATAACACAGAGATGATGACTTTTATCATTTGGATGTATTATTTCTGGTCTTCTTAATCACATAACAAAATCAGGATCAAAGAGAATATACAATTTTATATACCAGTAAATTTCAATCCTCTTCGAGGTGAAGTGAGACATGGGAAAATATGCATCACGTAAGGGGTGGAAAAAGCAGAATGGACTGCAATTTGATATGATGATCAAACTCTGCAAAATAGAAAACTGAAGTGAAGTTCATCTCTACCATCACTTTTCTAATCTCCTCTCAAGTAGGAAAAGCGCAGTGGGGTTTTAAGTTATTGTTGGAGTGACTAGGTGACCTCAGAATCCTCTCCAAATCCTGGAAAATCTGACTATAAAACTGTAAAATGATAAAGTACTAGATTAATCTCAGAGGCTTTAACTCTGACCAAGCTTGGTTCTTCTGAAAAGTAGGATATGAAATTTTATCCCAGACTGGGATAAAATAAGAAACCTATCTCTGTCACTAACTAATTGTGTGGCCGTCATCCAAATATTTAACTATTCTCAGCCTTAGTTTCCCCACCTAAAAAGCAGGATATGATATTTCCTTCCTCATAAATGTTAGGGAACTGAAAAGAGATCATAAGTAAGAATGTCATCATCACTGTCACGTTCAGGCCCCTAAGAGCCAAGCAGAAGCCACCACTCCTTTCTGAGGTATCTGCCGGGATCTGCCAGGACTACCTTTCCTCCTCCTTTCCAATGACACAGGACCTCACTGGACTCACTACTAACCCGAACCTCTTGCCATCACCTCTGCTGTCACTTGTGAAGTAGCAGAGCCTGAATTATGACACACTCAATTTCTGAAGCTCTTCTCTTTATGAAAGAGCTCTAGGTTCCATTTTATCTGATATGTCCAACCCATTCCCAAGAAGTTATTGGAATATGTTCCCTTTCCTTCCCTGGGTTTCCGCAGCCCCTGGATTGGTCCTCCTTGTAACACTCACCACCCTGTGTTGCAATTCTCGTACACATCTTAACCTTCCAGCAGACAGTTAGCTCTTTAAGGGCAGGACGGTGTCTTAGATGTCTCTGTAGAGTTAGTTTCTAGCTCTAACGGCCACAAACAGAGTACATAATTAATAAGCACTTACAAATAAAATGATGTTTACAGTAATTAAAACTTATTTGGCGTGATTTTTAATAGCTATTATATTGACAAATAAGACATGCTTTTCTTAATATTGCTAGATTTTGATATAGAATAAAGAACAGCAGACTTCGACCTGACCTATACATTTATAATATATGAGGAGGCAAAGGAGAAAAAGCTCTACCCTCATCCTATGAGCCAGACCCTCTTCCTCAGAAGCAAGTCTCATTATACCATGAACACCACAGCCATGTCCCATCCAAGAAGAACAGGAATTTCTCGTCAACGTTAGAAGACTCGTGGCTGAAAGAGGACAGTCCTTTCTCCTCCAGAACTCCAGAATCATGATGGTCAATTGCATCCCTTTAAGCCCAAGAGCCCACATGCACCTAGAGATAAGGCGTGAAATCTGAACCGATGAAGATAAGGTCTCAGTCCCCAGAGATTCAACCTCTGAGCCACAACCATCCCTAAATACTCTCATGTGCCAGTTACACTCCTGCATCTCTCCAGAAGCACTGTCTTTATTTGACCAACACTTGAAGCTCTCCCCGATTTGAGCAAGAAAGAGGGCTGAAGGATGATTATTCTGACTATCTGGTACGGAATAACAAATCACTCCAAAACTCAGAGGCTTTTTAAAAAACAGCTATTTGACTATATCTCACAATTTATGGGTCAAATCTTGGGTTAAGACTCAGTTCTCATCCAAGAACTTGGATGCTCTGCTCCACAAGGCATCAACTGAAACCACTCAGTGAAATTCAGCTGGTGGGTGGGTTTGTTTGGAAGACCTCACAGCTTCACTCCCATGTGTGGCACCCTGGTGGGAGTGGCTGGAAGCTTGTACTCAGCTGATCTATTGGAACGAGGAGTCCACCTGTGACCTTTCAGCATGACAGCTTCAGGATAGTCACACTTCCACATGGGGGTTTGGAGTTCTCAGAAAGAAAATTCAAAGATCAGGAAGTACAAGCTTTCAATTTCTTAGAGGCTGTAATAGCATCCCTTCCAAACCATTCTGTTGGTCATAAAGCGCACCCTGATCCAAATGGTTGAGAAACAAACCCACCCATTGATCGACAGCTGCCAAGGAATTTACAGCCACTTTTTATCCTCTAGATAGAAAAGGACTGCCATGAAGAGGCAGCTGACTCTTTCTCTTGAATTATTTCTGTCTATTGGTGGTCTTCTCACACATACGCCCAAGATCCCTCAATCAACCAGTTACCTCTGGCTCAAGCAAAGCAAAAACCTTTCTCCTTGTGACTCATACAATCCCTGGTCTCACCAGCCTGAAAGTTGCAATGGAGTCCTATTAACTTTAATTTAGGATTTTGACTTTCATGCTATCCCTACCCATATCAGTGTTAACTCCTCACTCTTCACTATACTCCCTCACTCTCCCTAAGCTACTTCTGGGAGTTCCAGAAGGCAGTTCCAAGGAGGAATCCCCAAGATGGTGTGCTCAGGAGAAACTAAGCTCAGTTCATTTATTGACCACCTCACTCTTCATGAGATCCTCCACCTAGATACAAATATGTCATACTTATACATTTACTTCCTATGATTTTATAGGAACAGCCCAGTGTAACTAGCCCAAGCCTCCAACTCAACAGTCAAGTCCACTGGCTGTCCCAATGCCAATGACCTCTTCATCCAAAGGCATTGCACAAAAATACCATCATGGAAAGAGCAGCTCACAAGGCAGCCACACCCTTTCTCCAGACTTTTTTCACTAGAGAGAGATGCCCCCAGGTTCTAGGGACCCCTCCCTCTATCCTGTGTAATTATGGTCAGGGGTCTTTCCCTCATGAAACCAGAGCCTGTTAGATGACTGCCCTTAGTTCCTGGTCAACCCAGGTATGACTCGGATCAGATGAATCATGTAACCCACGTTGTTTGATGCTTTGGCTGCTGCCTGGAAGGCTGGCCTTTTGGTCCACACAGAGAGGTTACATATTTGGCAGACATTATAACATCGGCTGCAGTCAGGAACATCTGGGTTTAGAATCACAAGTTTTCCACTTGCTGAATATGTCACCCTCAGAATGGTGTTTAATCTTTTGGCCTCAGTTTCCAAATCTGTGAAATGAGAATAATGATATCTATCTAGCAGGGGAATTACAATAATTAAATAAAGCAATATAACTTAATATAGACTCTGCCCTACCCACAAAAATGTGCTCGAAAATAGTAGCTATTAATAAGATAAGGATGGTGATATTAGTGGTGGTGTTATTCTCAGATCAATTTACCTGGTTATGTCCATGGGTACCCTGTCATGCCCCAGGCCTTGTAACACCCATTACTCCACATTAGACAGCTCCTTTCTTATACCCCTGTCAGTTGGCTCTCACAATGCTCCATGTCATTTGTTCATGAAGTCATGCATTCAACAGATGTTTATGGAGTCACTGTAATGAGCTGAGCATTGTGCCAGGAGCGAGGGATGCAGCAGTGAAGAAGGGAGACGTGGTCTCTACCCTAACAGCTCCTCTAACATCACTTGCTCATTTCACGTTCTGAGTCATGTGACAGTAGACCATGTAGACTCACATATATCAGAGCTAGAAGGTCACTTCCACTCTCCCTGGGCCCTTAATTCAGCTCCATGCTGAATTAAAGCTCTTGACCTAGTTCGGCTCCTGGCACTCCTCCTCAGTTATGCTCTTACATTCTCTCTCTTGCTCCCTCCTCTACCAGATTCCCTGAGCAAACAGACCCACAGAATCATGCCCAGAGCCCCAAGGGGCCCGGGTTTGCATCAGCCTGCCCAGCCAGCACCCTGGAACCAACAGCTCACTTCCCCAAACTTAGAGAGCTATAAAAAACATAAGAACTATTTTTTCTTAGGTACCACCAAAGCACATGGCATGCATTCTCTCATTTACTCCTGGTGAATATCTGTGTTGGAAGCCATGGTCTCCACTTTGCAGAAGAGAGAACTGAGACTTTGAGGAGTCACAAGACACGCCCACAGTCAGCTGACAAGTAGCAGAGCCAGGGTTCAAACCTGGGTTTGTGTAAGCATTGAAGATGGGAGACTAGGCATAACTAAAGTTACACAGAAAGTTAATGGACAATCCCCCCCACATTTTGGGGGTTATTCATCCTTTGGAATATATTCTTTGCATGAGTCTCCCTGTAGTGGGCATGTCAGTTAATTAAGAGGAAAGCAGCTATGTGCCAAATGGAGCAAAAGTGTGGGGCGCCATGGAGCTCGTCTTAGGTGGAAGGACAGCAACTTGCCCAGTACCCCTCTCCCGCCCCTGGGTACCTGGCTCAACGGTGCTTTCCTTTAATACCCCAGTATCCTGGAGCTCGGCTGAGTGAGTTTCCACTTTAGCAACAGTGCTTCTGAACTAAGTCATCCGCCCACAAGGCGGGGTCTGCCTTCCTTCCTTCTCCATATCCCCAGTGTGTAGCCCTGTGCTGGGCACAGTATGAGTGCCCAAGCCTGTGACTGAGTCCACAGCAGCAGCCTTTTAATGCTTTTAAAATAAAAGTTGGATTTTCATTCTTTTTCTCCCCAGGTGTGTTCAGAAGGAATAAATGTCCCAGCCTATTCCACATGGAATAGGTACCTCCTTCAGTGCCATTTGCAAAAGTGTTCTAAAACTGAAAATTGTTATGGGATGAAATTGTCTGCCCTCTTCTGCATTTTTATTCTGTCTCAGAATAATGCTGTCATCCAGAAAGAACAGATGTTTGTTACAGTAAAGCCTGCTTGTATAACATACAGAATCATCAAATCCTTTTCAAAGATCACAACAAAATCACAGTCGTTCCAAGTCGGTATGGCTACATCCAGAGGAGGGGAGGGATTCCATTAAAAGGTCTTTGGGAATGACTGACCAGCCTGTAAAACAAGAGGCTTATTCTTGCAGTGTAGACAATCATGGAGGTAGCAGCCCATGGGCTTCGGGGTCAGAAGACCAGCATGTCATTCCCAGCTCTTCACTTACCAGATCTGCAACCTGGAATAAGCAGCTCTTAATGTCTCTGGGTTTCCATTTTGCCATCTGTGAAATGGAAACAAAAATGCAGACTGCAGGTTTGTTTGCTGGTTATAGTGAATTTTAAAAAGTACATAAAACATTTAACATAGTGAATAGTACTGTACTTGGGAAGCACTGAATAATTGCTTTATTTTTTTCAATTTATTTTACTTTATTTTTTGAGACAGGGTCTCACTCGGTTGCCCAGGCTGGAGTGCAGTGGCATAACCAAGGCTAACTGCAGTCTTGACCTCCTGGGCTCAGTTAATCCTCATGCCTCAGCCTCCAGAGTAGCTCAAACTACAAGTGTGCACCACTACGCCTGCCTCATTTTTTGTATTTTTTGTAGAGACAGGGATTTGCCATGTTGCCCAGGCTGGTCTCAAACTCCTGGACCCAAGTGATCCACCTAACTCAGCCTTTCAAAGTGCTGGGATTACAGGTGTGATCCATAGCACCTGGCCCAATTGCTTTTATTTTTATGATCACAGAAGCAATGTTAAAATAAATAAATAAATAATAAACAAAAAAGGCTGGGCGCAGTGGCTCACACCTGTAATCCCAGCACTTTGGGAGGCCGAGGTGGGTGAATCACAAGGTCAGGAGTTCAAGACCACCCTGGCCAAGATGGTGAAACCCCATCTCTACTAAAAATAAAAATAAAAATAAAAAAAGTAGTCAGGAGCGGTGGCAGGTGCCTGCAGTCCTATAATCCCAGCTCCTCGGGAGGCTGAGGCAGGAGAATCACTTGAATCTGGCAAAGGCGAGATTGCAGTGAGCCGAGATTATGCCGCAGCACTCCAGCCTGGGCGACAGAGTGAGACTATGTCTCAAAACAAGCAAACAAACAGAAAACTGTAGCTATCATTAGATAATTCATTCAAGTGGTTTATTCCCAGCAAAATCAGTGTTAGAAACAGCTCAGAGTGCCTGGGATGAACTCCGTCTTCCTACCTCTGAATTACCCACTGGGAGTCCCAATGTACTTCAGTTGTGACTCCATAAGGTGAAATACTGATTCCGAAAGCTCTGCCGAAAGCAGTGAGCCTTCCATCTTCCAGTTTTGGAGGCAGGGAAAGCTGTGCTCACACTCAACACACCACATCAGGAGGGTTCTTTATGGAGGAATTCACACTTACTACTCCTCCTCGTCTCTCTTCCCTCCCCCTTTTGAAAGATCTGAGAAGTTAACTCAGTCATGGTGTAGATAAAACTGGAGAACAATTAGACAATGTGAAGCAAAACAAATTATCCTCAAGGACTTTAACCACTTGAAAAGTGTTCATTATGTTAAAAGCTCTTGTTTTGGTTACTGTGATAGTTAATTTTACACGTCAACTTGATGAGGTCAAGGTGATGGCAGCAGCAGGCCATCTGGCGTGGCCATTGCCATCATGGTGGCCGCTGCAGGTAGGGTGTAGAGAGGAGGCAGACAGTGCCCCACCTTTCCTCCGGAGCCCTCTTCCCTGGGGGCTGCCATGATGAGGCCAGGCCAGGTAGCCCCTCGGTGGGGAAGCAGTACAGCCATTGAGCAGGCAGCTAGGCAGGGAGGGGCCCGAGGCAGAGCTGGGTCCGGGGTGGTGCCACCCTTGCACATGGAGTGTGGGGGCCTGTCCAGGGCACAGAGCAGGTGCTGCACTTGAGCAGGGGGTGCAAATAGGATCGGCACCCACTTCGGGGACCTGACCAGTAGTGCAGCCAGTGTGCCCACCCCACCAAGGATGCTGGGTTCCTGTGACTCAGGAGGAGGCTCTGCACAGGGCCACCTAGGGCTGCGTCCCAGGGTCTACCTGGTGTCACAGTGCCCGCAGAGCCTGACACTCCTTATAGTCAGGCCTGGGGCCCAGGCTGCTTAGCTCAGGGCCACCCCTCAGCACTGGGGCAATGTGGGGAGCTCATGGCGATGTCACCCCTGTCCTAGATGCTGGACCAGGCACAGCAAGGACCTGGAACCCCTGCTCCAGGCTGTGAGGGTGTATGGCCAGGGCTGCATGCTCTACGGAGCCAGGGGGAACTGGGAGCAGGCAGCAGCCCTGCCCTCCTGGGCACAGCAGCAGCCACCCATGTCAGGGTAATGGATCTGAGCCTCTGGGTGCTCTTGGGGGCCTCAGAAGGCCCGTCATGCCCTTGCAGGCTCAGAAGTGCCTCCTCCCACTGCCTGGCTTCTCCACACTGCAGGCGTCAGCTCTGGTCTCAGAGAAATGTGGAGTAGGAGTGCACATTTCGGGGGCAGCACTGACATGCCAGCCTCCTGCTGCCTCAGCCCCTGGACTCTAGGTACCCACAAGTGTGGGGGAGTGACAGGGGCAAGTCTCAGGGGGTGCCTAGGGCATCTCAGTGCTGGCCTGCAGGTGCCCCATGGCGTGGGCAGCCTGGGCACCATGGATGGAGGCAGAAGGCACATAGGCTCCTGCAGGATGGGTCAGTCCCCAGCGAAGCCCTACCTTCAGGCTGGGGAGGCCCTGAACCCTGGGAGCCAGGTTTCTAGTCCCATAGACCAGAGTAGAGACTTGTGGTGCCTTTTCTTGGCCTGCCCATGGCTGCCCATGGACCAATCAGCATGCACTTCCTCCCCTCCAAGGCCCATAAAAGCCCCAGGCTCAGCCAAAGCAGGACAGATATCAGAAAGACCAGCTGCAGAGAGGAGCAACCTATCCCAGGGTCTCCTCTCTGAGAGGAGCTTCCCACTCCAGGGTCTCCTCTCTGCTAGAAGCTGAACATTCATTGGAACACCCTGTAGAAACATGGGGGTAGCTGTGTGGAAAGAAGCTACCACATTACGTGTCCCCTCTGTCACTCAATAAAGCTCCTTTTCCTCTTGCTCACCCTCCGATGTCTGGCATACCTTATTCTTCCTGGTTACAGGACAAGAACTCAGGACCCGCCAAATGGAGAGGCTAAAAGAGCTATAACACAAGCAGGGCTGAGACATGCCCCCTGCTCACCACAATGCAGGCAGAGAGAAGAGCTGTGGCCCATTGGGGAGCCCAGACCTAAGCGCTCCCCAAGCCAGGGATGCAACTCCCTCCTTGAGGCCCTGTGGTTCCTGGCATCTCCAAGCTTTTGGGTGCCACCATATTCCCCAGTGCCAGCTGAAGAAGCTGCTTGTGGCACTCCTGGTCCGGCTGTAATCTTACAGAAAGCTGGCACCCATGCTGGCACCTGGAGCTGCCTGACCCACTGCGGCAGCCGCACAGAGGTTTCCAGCCAGAAAAGTGACACCCCAAAGATCCTGTAACAAAGGGATGCCTAGACATTTGGTCAAATATTATTCTGGTTGTTTCTATAAGAGTGTTTTGAGATGAGATTAGCATAAATCAGTAGACAGAGTAAAACACATTGCCCTTCCTAATGTGGGTGGGCCTCATTCAATCAACTGGAGACCTGAACAAAACAAAAGGCTGACATTCCCCAACATACACACACCACACCCCTGGAGAAGACAGAACTCTTCCTGCCTGACAGCCTTCAAACTGGAACATCATTTTCCTCCTGATTTCAGACTTGAACTGAAACACTGAGTCTTCCTCGTCTCAAGTCTGCCGGCCTTTGGACTAGAACCACACCGTTAGCTCTCTCAGGTCTGACCCTGCAGATCTTAGGACTAGCCAGCCTCCCTGTCATATGGGCCAAGTCCTT
This sequence comes from Cheracebus regulus, assembly GCA_963574635.1. Classification (NCBI taxonomy): domain Eukaryota; kingdom Metazoa; phylum Chordata; class Mammalia; order Primates; family Pitheciidae; genus Cheracebus; species Cheracebus regulus. The sequence goes on along the minus strand of CAUYQU010104358.1, from coordinate 23,553 downwards.
ATGATAAATCTTTTTATGCAAACACACGTGCACCATATTGGTTCTGTTTCTCTGAAGAATTCTAATACAGTTATTACATATTGTTCTCATCCATTTATTAAAATAGGTACCTGAGTAACTTCTAGGCAATATCAGTCACATAGTAAGAAGTAGTTAGAGAATATAAACTGTGAGTTCCTTGAACATGATGTGTATGGTCAGGCTTTCTCCCTCCTTAGTCTGCCCTTCACCCCTAACTGGTCGGACTAATGACATTTGGCTGCAGTATCACAGATAAGGAAGATAAAGTGACCAGCCTAGCCCTTTTCTCCAGGGCAGAAGAAGAAAAAGAGTAAATATTCTCAGGGAACTCATCAGCTGGTCAATCTCTGAAGCACAAAGAAAAGACAACCTTGAAAATGAGATCCTTTTCATCCTGGGAAGGACACTGGCCAGTCCTGCATGCCTATGCGCACTGACGGCAAGATACAGGAAATGTCAGCTGATGAGAAACTGACGAAAGCAAGGAGAGAAGCTGTGCCATTTGACAGGTGGTGTACCATTCGCGTGGACAGCATTTGTTCCTTTTAGCTTCATTCACTCACTCATGTTTCTTTTCCTTCATTCACTCACTCAATCATTTATTCACTTAACAAATATTTACTGAGGCTCCACTGTATCTAAATTCCCTGTGGCAGGGACTCAAAACAAACTTTGGGGTGAAGCAGGTTGCATTACAGTTGCGGAGACAAAACCTGCAGAGAGTGAAAATCCTTAAGAACAGGCAGCATGGGCCAGAAGAATGAAGGAGCCAATGCAAGGAAATTGAGAGGAGAAGGGAATATGCTCAGAAAAGATACCTGTAGGATGAGCTGCACCATGTAAGTGAGGCCCTGGAGGTTCTCCTGGATCTGTACAGAGGGAGAGCTTGAATGGGCAAGTCGAGCAGGAATAGGAGATGCTTGTTTGGGGAGGACATGAGCAGAGGGTCATGGTTTCTTTCACTGGTGAGTAGCAAAAGGCAGTCATGCTGGTTGTTTGGAGCCAAAGGAGAAAGCATCTATCAAGGAATCTGAACTTGATACAAGACTTCACATGGACAAGGAGCTGTGTTTTAGAAAAATCAATCTGACAAGAGACAATTTTTAATCTAATTTTTGTATTTTTCTGCTCTTTTTTTTTTTTAAAAATTATTTCTTTCTGTTTCTCTGCAAAGGCTCAGATGTTGAACATGAATGACCCTTAAAGTAGAGAAAAATGAGACAAATAGCATTTATTTCCTCTTCTATGATAGAGTCTTAAGTATATTTTCTCTCTTTCCCACCAGATGGAAAGTTTCTTGGGACCAGAGAAAATGGCTTGTTGATTCTCCTTTGCTGGTTCTGTATATTGTCCTCAACACACTACAAGTGGTTTGCAGGAAGGGGACCCAGTGACATCCTCCATAGGCTTTCCCTCACGGCTTCCTAGGGCACCATCGGATGAACCCCAGGAGCACTGGATGTTAGAGCTTGAAGAAATTTCCTCCATTCTCACAGACGTGGAAAGTGACAAGGGCATGAGCAGGACAATGCAGTAAAATCTTGACAGATCCCAGGCAAGAATCCAGAGTGGCCAGCTCCTGGCCCAGTGTTCTTCTCATGCTGGGACACCGATTTGGATAGGAGAGAAGATGTGAGGATTCAGGCCAATAGACGGGCCTGTAATTCAGACAGGGCTCTCTAGAGCGAGGCTGGATTTACACAGTAAGCACAAGGCACAAAGCAAAGGTGTCTCTCTGTTGATATCCCTGCCCTGCAGCCTTCTGGGCTGCTTGAAAGGTGGAGACAAACCAACAGCAAAACCACACCCTTGGTTCTCCCACAAATCCTCCAAACTAGTAGAAGCCTTGGTCTTCCAATGACAAAATACAAATGGCTTTGAAATGCTTCATGAATTTTATTTTTCAATTTTTTGTAGAGATGGGGTCTCACTACATTGCCCAGGCTAGTCATGAACTCCTGACCTCAAGCAACCCTCCTGCTTCGGCCTCCCAAAGTGCTAGGATTACAGCATGAGCCATGGCACCCAGCCCCCTTCATGAATTTTAGAATTCTTCAAGGTCAAAGAAGTACCATTGCATCTCAATATGTGCCCAAAGTAAATTTATTTTATATTTATTTTAAAATTCATAATCACCCCAAAATCATGAAATCTGAGCATGGGGAGAGACTTGGGGCCCTATCTAATCCAATTCGTCATTTTACAGATGGAAAAACTGAGACCTAGGGAAGATTAAAACTTGCCCAGACTGGTGTTTGCAACATTAGTTTAGAGCCAGGGCCGCAGGCTCGGATACTCCCAGTCTAGGCAGATAATGAAACCAGCGAAACAGGGGTGGAGGCCATGAGGTTCACAGCACAGTGGCAAGGCCCGGAGGGTGGACAGAGAGCAGCTCCCACCCAGCTCCAGAAACTGAGGTCACAGGGAAATGCTGGCCCAGTATTTTCAGGAATTCTTTTTCAAAAGAAACTGAAATTCAAATTTGGAAGTGAAATCACTGCCTTTTAAAAGACCGACAGTTGGGTCAAGGTTTTTAAACATCCTGCAGGCCAAAATGTAGACAGGACTCTGAACAGTGCCCAAAAGATGGACACTCAGCACGTCAAGTCCCTTTCTCTCCTCTAGCCTCTTCCATTTGCTGTGTGTATGTGTCTCTTTTAGCCTGTTCGAGGTGTAAACGGGATCAAAAGGATTGTGAGAGTCCCTCATTCAGCTCTCTCCATTGCACCCCACTCACCTAGAGACAAGTGACTCTGTCCTCCATATGTGAATCACGTCAGCTCCAAGATTTCTCCAGCTCAGCTGTGGCTTTTATTGATGCAAACTATTAGATAACCTTGACCTAAGACATACGTATCTGGGTCACCCAGTGTTCATATTCTGGTATCTGTATAAGGACCAGGTGTTTTCAAGGCAACAGCTGCAGGACCATCATCTGACTTGAGCAAGCTATACAAATCCAGAGAAATGGAGAGGACATCCCTTTACACTTACCCCAAAACCTCACTGTTGAAAATTAACAACACATCTTTGAAATTATCCTCCAAGTAGAAAAGTAATTAAAACAGGAAAACATGACCTGATCTTGTTACCTTTCCAGCCTCAGAGAGAATCCACCTGAGGCTGTAAAAATCTTTCTACGTAGGTAGCTAACGTGGCCAACACCCAGATGCATATTTATACTGATGTTTACACTCACAAAATCCCCATTCCTTATTCGGAAAAGCCACAGGAGGCAAGAGGTCTTTATTTGAAAGCTCTGCAGCATTGGATAAAAGCATTTGGAACTGCTTTCACATGCTAGCCTTATGTAGCCTATACTGCTTGACTTTCAGAAGTCCTAATTAGTAGTCTCATCGTGTAGAGAATGCTCAGGCTGACATGGGGTTCAGCTAAGTCCTGAGAGGCCCAGAACGCTGAAAAGATTATAGTACCCACCCTCCCACCTTACCTACGACTATAATTCAAAACATACCCCAAACCCTAATACAAGCAAGACAACCTAGAATAAAGTCAAAATAGCCTTTTCCTAGACATCTATGGCTGAAAAATTCTAGATGAGTCCATGAAAGTAGCATTTTCTTCATTTTTTGTGGTGTCTCAAATCCAGGTCCAGGCTGTCTGTCGGTTAATATGTTACTAGCCTTGCAGAAACAAGAACTCAATGGGAAAAATAAGTCCAGGCCACCATGTGACACAGGACACATGCCTTGGGTGCCCTCTCAGAGACCATCAATTCAGAGATCACCTCCTACTTCATACAGTTGACGCTTGAACAACATGGGTTTGAACTGCATGGGTCCACTGATACGTGGATTTCCCTCAGCCTCTGCCACCCCTGAGAGAGTAAGACCAACTGATCCACTTCCATCTAATGAATAAGAAATATATTTTTCTTCCTTGTGTGTGTGGTTTATTTATTTATTTATTTTTTGTTTGCTTTGCTTTGGGTATTTTTTCTTTTGCCTTTTTTTTTCTTTTTTTTTTTTTGAGATGGAATCTTGCTCTGTCACCCAGGCTGGAGTTCAGTGGCACAATCTAGGCTCACTGTCCCCTCCGCTTTCCAGGTTCAAGCGATTCTTGTGCCTCAGTCTCCCGAGTAGCTGGGATTACAGGTGCATGCTACCATGCCTAGTTAATTTTTGTATTTTTAGGAGAGACGGGGTTTCACCATGTTGGCCAGGCTGGTCCCAAACTCCTGACCTCAAATGATCTGCCCCCATTGGCCTCCCAAAGGGCTGGAATTACAGGTGTGAGTCACTGCGCCCAGTCTCCTTGTGGTTTTTTTAAAATAGTGTTATGTTTTCTCCAGCTTACTTTGTTGTAAGAATACAGTATATAACATACATTTTAATAGACTGCTTATGTAATCAGTAAAGCTTCTGGTCAACAACAGGCTATTAGTTAAGTTTGGGGAAGCCAAAAGTTATACGTGAATTTTTGACTGCCAGGGGGTCAGTGTCCCAAATTCTGAGTTGTTCAAGGGTCAACTGTAAATGGGGAAACTGAGGCCCTGATCACAGTAGCACGCACAGTATGAACTGGAGATGAGAAATTTGAAATGCACCACACTACTTCACCATTTCAATTGTCTGTTAGTAAAATGCCCTCCCACCCCTTGGTTTTAAAGATCCCAAGTAAAGAAAAGAAGGTACACTTTCAGGGATTCCCATAGGATCACCCAGGTTCCATTGTTAAACTGCAGAGCTGGTGGTGAGTCAATTTGCATACATTTCAAAAAACCTACCTAAGATGGTTTCAGGAGCCCAGCATGATAAATTATGCACCCTTGGCAAAGTAAGGCAATGTATGTTCTAATTAATTAGGTATGCAAAACACAAGGAGTATTGGACCTGAAACAAAGGAAGGGACTTGGAGAGTTCAGAGTAAAGATTCACAAATTAGCTCCGAAAGAAATGAATTAATTGCTTCTGAGTTTTGCACTCCCCCTACCCTATTCCTAACTCCACATTTTGTTCTGCAAATATGTTACAAGTCTTTGTTTTCCTTCCGGCTTTTCAGCTGTGTCTTTGAGTTCCCTAGTTCTGCAGTAACATGCTTCCCTTGCCTGGCTCCATGCTCCCAACTATGGACCCAGCCAGAACTTCCTCCCATATGTCCAATTCACGGATAATTAGTCTGAACTAAAAACATAATCTGCTCAGGATAATTGACTCTATATGAAGGCAGCTTTAAAAAAAAAATGTCTACTTTGGGTTTCAGGGATTTGCATATGACATGATTATTGCTTAAGTCAAATTGAAATCATAGGAGGTCTAATCCCCTTTCAGAGCTGGTGGGTCACCTCTGATCCTTCTGATGGTGGAAGAAGAAGCAAGACAAATTCCATAAGCGTAGCACTGTGTTTTTACCCAAAGCACAAAGTGTAAATGGAATTTTTCTAAAATGTTCCTTGGGGTTAAAGTTACTTAAACCCAGCAGGGTATCCATCCCTGGCACTGGCGATTGTTCAAGGGCCTTCATGAGCCTGCCCTGGCACCTCTGCAATCTCAGTGTCTGCTTAGTAATCAAAGATATAAAACTAAAGAAAAAAGGCACTATTGGGCCAGGCGCAGTGGCTCACATCTGTAATTCCAGCACTTTGGGAGGAGAAGGTGGGCAGATCACTTGAGCTCAGGAGTTTGAGACAAGCCTGACCAACATGGCAAAACCCCATTTCTACTAAAAAATACCAAAATTAGTGGGGCATGGTGGCATGTGCCTGTACTCAGGAGACTGAGGCAGGAGAATCGCTTGAACCCAGGAGGCAGTGGTTGTAGTGAGCCAAGATCGTGCCATTGCACTCCAGCCTGAGCAACAGAGCAATACTCCATCTCAAAATAAAAATTAATAAAGGCATTATTGTATTTCTGCCTCACAAATGTTGATAACCATGTTAACATATATTTTAAGTGATTATATGTGAGGTATTAATTGGTGCAGACTCTGGAAAGCTAATTCGCAATATGTTTACATACTGACCTCCTAATTCTATTTCCAGAGTTGATGCTAGGAAATTCACCATCAATGTGGACAAAGATTTTCTATAAGGAACTTTATCAGTGTTATTTACACAAATGAAAAACTTGAAAGAAGTAAATCATGTCCAACATTGGTTAAATAATGTTATAACCAAAGGTAAAATAATATAAAGTCATTTAAAATGGTGTTACTAACAATAATTCAAGACATAGAGGAAATGCTCATAATAAAAATAATCAAGCCTGGCTATCTTTTTTCAGTATAGAGAAAGATTCTGTTGTTCCAGTTTATTACAATGAAAATATACCGCTTCTATAATACAAAATATTTTTTAACGGGTGATTCTCATAATACTTAGTAGATGTGAAGTGTTATCTCATTATAATGGATTTTTAAAAGTAAGCCTAGTTTCTTGTTACTAAGAGACTCAGAAAGTGAGTTGCATTAATTGTTAATAATAGTTTCAGAAAGACATACAACCTGTGGAAACTTCGTTTCCAGCCAAACTGAAGAATCGGCTTCACATTTGATGAATCTCATTTAAAACATACAAAAAGAAGCTGCTATAAAGTCAGGCCCATAAAAAAGTCATTTGCCTAGACCTCCCATTCAAGTCCAGTCCAGCCCTCACTGGCTATTAAGGTAACTGTTTGGAAAGAACATATTTCCCTCTCTGGTAATCAAAATGCGTCTTCTTCTCCATCTGCCTCATAATGAGAAGTGCTAATCTTCTTTTTATGACATCTCCATAAAAGACATCAATAGAACAAAAAAAATACATTGCTCCTGGTAATAATAGTGTTTGTTATGGAAATTGTAAAATGTTCCCATATAGGTGCAATCTACTTTAATTAAGCCTTGTCAAAGAATACATTTTCAACTAATCTAAATCAGATATTGTAAATCCATGAACTTGCTATCCTGGGGGGAAAAAATGTACCTCCGGGATTAAGCCCGGGGCTGAATCAATTTTCTTATTAAGAGCCTGAATGGCTCAGGACATTTGTAATGGAAGCCAAGCCAAGCCTCTGGCTTTTAGTTCCAGCCCGGCAGTCAAAGACTGAGAGCTTTTTGTGCTGAGAACACGGAGACGATGGGCTACAAGCCTGTGCCCAGCTTTCCTCAGCCGGCCAAACCCTGCAGTGCCCAAAGTTCAAAAATGCTCTCGCCGGCCCTTTGCAGCCTGTCCTCCAGGATGGACCTGAACCAGAAGCAGAAAGATGCAGCAGGAGTTCAAGTCCTGGATATCCTTGTTGATTTTCTATCTCGTTGATCTATGTAATATTGAAGATTCTTAATGTTTTCAAAAGTGAGAATATTTGGTTCTCTTAAACAATCAAGAACATTAAAAAGTCAACATAAAGCATAAGGATCTTTACCTTCTAGGCAGCTTACTCCGAAGGCAAAGGAAAACTTTTTCTCAACATCTCAGTGAGGGGAGATCAACAGTTCATGAGAAATGTAAACATAAAAAGCTCTTTTTGAAAACTGTATAAGCAATTCCATTAAACCTTAGCTAGCTTTGACCACTGCAGAGAAAAAGCCATCTTCTGAGAATCTTCTACAACTTTCTATATTCATTCAGGTTTTGTCCTGTACTTTTCTCTTTGTTATTCTGTAAAAAATAAGTCATTTTACTTTAGGACGCAACTACTCTCTTTTCCCTTTAGCAAAAACATATCCTTTGCTTACAAAGTTGTTTCTCTCTGCATTCGTTGCTTCTAGTAAAGTCTCATTCATATATATTTATCATAACTTTTATCGAAGGTAATTTCTATTTCACAGAGCAAATTAGGAGGTAGATAATTGAAAGCTGTCACACACCAGCATTCTGCAACAGGCTAGCAGAACTCACAAATATACATTTACAGCTTGATAAGACCCACACATCCCTTACAGTACAACTTCTCAAAATGCCAAAAATATGCATCTTCACTTATAGGCTCAGATATATAAAATCTGAGATTTTATATATATATAAAATCTTTCGTACATATAAAAAGAACAGGCAAACATTATGCAAAATTAAAATTATGATTAGTAATTAATGCTTTGGTGTTCTCTTACTTAGAGATGATCTAGGTATATAATAAAGATTCATTAATTAAGCATCAGTCCCAGTTTTAAATTACCTGAATATCTTGGAAACTGTAAACTTAAGTTGACTTAAAGTTGACTCACTACAAAACACACAAAACATCGTTACTCATGAATGAAAGTTTGTCAAAATAATGATTTAATTTTGAAATTTCACGATATTAAATATTTAGTTTGGGAATGATGGCTCACACCTGATATCCTAGCACTTTGAGGAGGCCAAGGCAGGCAGATCACTTGAGGTCGGGAGTTTGAGGCCAGCCTGGCCAACACAGTGTACCAGAAATACAAAAATTAGCCAGGTGCGTTGGCACATACCTGCAATCTCAACTACTTGGGAGGCTAGGATGGGAGAATCACTTGAATCTGGGAGGCAGAGATTGCGGTGAGCGGAGATCACACCACTGCCCTTCAGCCTGGGCAACAGAGTCAGACTCCGTATCAAAAAAAAAAAAAAAAAAAAAAAAAACTCCAAAATTTAGTAGAAATAATGGTAGCTTATTTTTTCTGTAAACCTGTATAGATTTGGGAGGATCATATCCAAGTAGAATAAAATTCAATGCTTAATACCAAAGACACAGTTATTTTTATTAAACCAGTAATATTCAACTAGTTTCATTTGCCAAAGATTTATCTAAATATGTGAACTTACATTCTTAAAACATTTGAATTAGTTTCTATGAGAATGCTTCTTATAGAGCATGTTGAAAATATTAGAAAGTCAATTTTCTCAGTTTCTGGGAATTTTAGAAATATTCAATGTATGTAAGCACTTACTTATCACTAAGTCAATCAGAATAGATTTCCTTTCATTTAAGAGATTTTATGATCTAATTTGCTAATACCACTTGGAGGTAGAAAACTTTTATACACTTACACGATGAGAGGTAAAGGCCTTTCTGAATTACAGACACACAAACATATATCAGAAAGAGAAAATAGTTTATATTTTAAATTCAGAATCTAGTCTTGGGTCAGGAATGAGCAGGATGACAAAGCGCATTGGTCTACATGGGAGAGCTGCTCGCTTTCTATTAACAGTGGGTCTGGATCCTCACTGTGCTGCCTAAGGGCAGGTGCCCGGAGCACAGGCCTGGGTCTCAGGAGCACCATTTAGGAATGGAGCACCAAGAGCCCCGGGAGCCTTGTTACTTGGGGATCAGTGGGGGTTCCAGGGGAAGTCTGGCCCTATCCAGGTCACGGCACCGAAACTGAGACAGAAAGAATGCATAGGTCAACTGAGACTGCTTTATTTGGGCTGCTGCAGTGGGGAGAAGGTTCTGCAGTGAAGCTGGCAGCCTGGGGATGTGTCAAGGCAGGTGAACAAGGAAGGTGTCCAGAGTCCTTCGGGCATGTCAAGAAGAGGAGCCAGGCCTCATGTGAGTGACTGAGTGAGACTGGACGAGGGCCTCATCTCAGAACACGGGAGGGCAGAGGGTCCTGGGGGCGGTCCATTTCTTAGAACACTTCCCAGGAGAACTGGGCTTCGGTAAAGTTCAACATTGCCATTATCTTCCAAATTAATGAAGGGATATTAAAGCAGAAGTCTTTTTCTTACTGAATCTAGTCTTTACAAATATATATAATATATATATAATTACTCAAATATATATCATATATATAATTACTCATATATATATATAAAAGAAAGGGTCTTGCTCTATTGGCCAGGCTGGAGTGAAGTGACATGATCATAGCTCTCTGCAGCTGTGACCTCCCAAGCTCAACGGATCCAGTCCTGCAGCCTCTGGAGTAGCTGGGCCTACAGGCATGCAAACACCACATTCAGCTAATTAAGAAAAAAAAAAAAACTCTGTAAAGACTTGTTTCAGGATGTTGGCCAGCCTGCTTTCGAACTCCTGGCCTCGTGCCATCTCCTGCCTTGCCCTCCCAAAGTGCTGGGATTACAGACATGAGCCACAGTGCCCAGCCAATATATTTTATTGATCCTTCAATTACTAGTGATTCAAATCCTTGTAATTAACCGTCCTATGTAAGAATAGAAATATAATTTTTTAAATTACTCATCAATTCTGCAGCAACAGTTTCTCTGCTGAAAAAATGTTTCCATTTATGGAGAGATTTGTTGCCTTAAATAAAAAGATGGTCATTTCAGTGAAGGTACTGGATTCCCTGTTGAGCAGATTTGGGGGCAGCTCTTCTTTCTCTGGGTAATGACATCATCAAGAAGAGATTCTCACAATTAGCTGAACCCCTACCCTCAGCACAATTTAGTGATTTTCAAAGAGAAACCATGTCTCAGGCTATTTAAATTTCTGGGTGTACATTTAGCTTTTCAGTAATAAAACTGACTGCATAAGTAGCAAAGTCATCCTTCCACCATGTAACTTTCCTACCAAAAGCTTTTTATCATTGTTTTTCTTTAAGGGATTTAATAATCAGATTAAACTATAAAAGTTCTTGATTTTAGGCAGCTACCCATTGTTTGAAAAAGCTGCCAGCTACATTACAGGAGCATACAAGGCAAGAAACAGAAGGATGCTTTCTGTGAACCAAACAAGATGAGGGTAAAGTCAACTCTAGGCTTAGAAAGGGAAGACATTCATGTGCTGTGTAGCCAGTAAGCAGGCCTCAAGTGTTCTGGGAATAACTTCTCATCCACTAACAGTGCAGGCTCCTACAAGCACCATATCCATGTGCCAGCAAGGGACGTTTTCCTTCCCTAGACCAGTGGCCACAGCTATGGTTACAAATGGTGATGGTGGAGGAGGTGGGGTCCTGTCACAGTGAGGGAAAGCCCCATCCCAGGCTTGCTCAAACCGCAGCCTTGCCAGAGGGCAGGCATCATCCTCTCTTCGCCCTCCTCCCAGCGCTGGAGGCAGGCGTCATGGTTTCCATGTTAGAAATGAGAAAATGGAGCCCCAGGGCAGTAATGTGACCTGGCCCGAGTAGAAGCTTCAGGGTGCAAGCAAGCTTGGGTTTCTGACTCTGAGACCAGCACCCCTCCCGCTCTGGGGAGTTTGCCTCAGGGAGGAAGACCTCTGCATTTAGATGACTGTGGGGAACAATGAAAGGAGACCTCTGTCTTTCTGTATAGAGCACACTTGACATAAGTAACTCCATCTTGGAAAAAGACTCCATTTTACATCTCAAAAGCCATCATGCCAACAGAGAACAGATGTTCCCTAATCAACAGAGACTGCACCTGACTAGACAAGAACATGAACAGGCACACTCTTACTATCAGTCCTCGCCAGATGACTCAAGGGCCATAAAACGAGCAGAGCTTCACTAGCTGGACAAGGCTATCTTGGCAGACGTGCACCCAATCAGATAAGACATAACCCTTTACTATCGGTCTTCGCCAGAGGATTCTGTGGCCACAAAATGAGCAGGATTTCATCAGGTAGAGGCTGCTGTCTTGGGAGAGCCCGTCCTGCTATCACTTGTGATAAGCACCTGGCATCTGCTGACTTTAAAGGCTCTGACCACATCAAAGCCTCTTTCTTGCGAGATACCGGCGTCTGTCGGGATCAGCCAGGACCTTCTCCTTGTCCCATCGCCCTCCTTGGACCGCTTCATTATCTCTTTTCCAATCCCCTTTTCTCTTGATCTTGAATGTTACTTTGTTTGAGGTGAAATATTTAATCTATAACATTTATATATTGATTAAATATATTGCGGTGCATGATTTGCGAAACTGACTGACTTGTGGAGTGGCTTGAGCCTGTGTTTCCACAGTTGGTACTAAGAATTGCCTTCTTGAGAACTCCAGGTAGTTTGTGGCTTTTATGATTGAAACAGCTTCAGTGAAAGTCTGACCTGTGGAAAGACATACACGTGTGTGGGCCTGGTTATGTCTGATCTTACGCTGCTCACGACAGTTTCTCATTGAGTGAGGCAGACAGCCACTGTCATGTTAGAGCGAGGAAGCGGCAAAATTGTTTCTTTATCTAGAAAGTAATAGGGTGGCTAACATTCAAGAGGTGACCTTCCCATGGCCCTGGCCTGGTGGCGGGGGGCGGTGAAGGGTGCCAAGGAGGGGACATGTTCTTGGTGCCATTGAATGCCTAAGGCCAGCCTGATTGCCTGTGCTGTGCCTGTTATAAGCACATTACCTTGCGTGAGGTGTGGTGAGGCCAGACGCAGGTCAAGAATGACACCGGAGAGTTTTACAGTTTGTTATTCTCATGGTTCCCTGGGGAGGCCTGGGGAGGGTCAGGAGGCCCTGAAAGGTGAGGGAGCTCAGGGCAAGCGCCTTTGTTGTGGTTTACGCGTGAAGGAGCGGGTAAGGCCGGGCAAGCAGGCTGTAGATTGGTGGGTTTGAACAGTCTCAGGGCTCTGGAACCATGGGGCTGTGCCGGGCTGTCTGGTACCTGTCCTGGGGTGATGAGGGCAGGTGGACAGTGGCCCAAAGTGGGAGAGCTTGATAAAGGCAGCTACTGGGGATGTGGACTGAATCTGCTCAAGAAGGGGAACTGTCTGGGCTCTAGCCAGGGCCTCAAAACTGGGTCAGGACAGCATTTCAGAACTGCAGCACCCTGCCCCAGCCTGGCCCCTGCTCACACACTCCCGGGCACACCCCAGCCGCACCATCTGCCCAGCTGACTCTTGGCTCCTTCTGGCTCCTGGGAGGAGAGTCTGACTGTATAAAAGTCCAAAGAGTGGAAGGGCCCCCACTGGGCCCAGCCTCAAAGCAACTGAAGAGGCTTTAAACTACTTGAAGTTAATTTCCAGCATCTTTTAAATATGCAAGACAGGAAATAGAGATTTGGGTGTTCTATTAGTCTGTTCTAACGCTGCTATAAAGACATACTCAAGATTGGGTAATTTATAAAGGAGAGAGGCTTAATTGACTCACAGTTTAGCATGGCTGGTGAGGCCTGAGGAAACTTACAATCATGGCAGAAGGGGAAGCAAACACGTCCTTCTTCACATGGCGGCAGGAGGGAGAAGAATCAGTGTCTAGTGAAGGGGGAAACCCTTTATAAAACCATCAGATCGCATGAGAACTAACTCACTATCAGGAGAACAGGCTGGGGGAAAGCGCCTCTATGATTCAATTATCTCCACCCATGACACATGAGGATTACGGGAACTACAATTCAAGGTGATATTTGGGTGGGGACACAGTCAACCCATATCAAGTGTTAAGGAAATGAAGGAAAATTGTTTTCTTGAGGTGGTGATATTAGGTCTGAGTTGAATCCCCAGTGTGCAGGTAAAGGCACCAGGCTTCCAAATGACTGTCATGAGAATAGAATCCTTACCAGGTCCCACTGTCTGTGGCTCAGTTCTAAGCCAAGCCCTAAATGGGGGTTTCCATGGAGATTTAACTTAATTACCCAAGGCTTACCTTGCCCAAGGTTGCATGTGTCTGTGGCAGAGCCAGAAGTTCAGTCTCTAAGGCCCATGCCCTTTGCTACATAATTTCAAATGGTAAACTTATCTTCCCTGAATCTGCTACTCCAACCTCCCAACTTCCTCTATCTCTGCTCCTAGTCCCAGTCACTGAGGGCTGTGCTAATTTTGAGCTGGAAAAGTAAGGAATCAAGCACAACCACTTCAAGGCTGACCATAAGCTCTGCTGTGAGGTGTTCAGGAGGACAGCATGAGAGCATCTCCCCCTGAAAACGTTTCCCAGACTTTTCCAGAGAAGGAGTCCAGTAGACAGGCAGACTGGCCCCCTTGGAGAATGTGCAGCAAAGTGAACTGGGTAGCCAGGTGCAAAGTCAAACACAGACGGGAGGCCTTTATGTCAAGCTTATAAAGGCCTCTCTGCAGCGATATTACTGTTTTCTATCATGTTGGCTAATTATTCGTTAAATCAGGTCCTCTAGGAAGTAGTATTATATTTATCCAATGGCTTTATGTCTTTCCATGATCCCTGAAGAAAACCTTTTTTGGGGCATAAATAACCCAGAGTCAGATGAAAGCTTTTCAAGCACTTCCTGTTGCGCCCAGCCCCAAGTGTGTTCTCAGGAAGAAATCGATGACTTTCATTTATTCATGCTGCAATCATTTGCTCATTCACTTGCGACTTCCTGTTGTGTGCCAGACACTGTGCATCCTAGTAAAGAAGAAACGCTGTCTGTCCCCAGTCCCTAGGGCTGGTGGGCACGTGGCACATCCAGGGCCAGGTGCACAGAGTAGACACGCCCAGCAGTGTCTGCCTGCGTAGCAAGTCACGAAGGCCTTTTTGGGGTCTGGTTTATGTCAGCTAAAATGAACAGGAAGAGTGGGCGTCAATCAGGTGGAAAAGGGCAGAAAGGGCACCGTCTGGGCAGAAGGGAGAGCGTGAGCAAGGGGCCCATGGGACTGGGTGCTGTGCTTCGCCACGGAGGGGCAGGAGGAGGACAGTGCTGGGCTCCGCAGCTGGGGGTTGCGAGCCGATAGGATCGCCAGTCAGGGGCCCTGGCCTTCCCTGGAAAACAAGGAGTCATTACAGGGGCTCGATGGCACGTGGTGAAAATGAGGTTCTTCTGGGAAATTTTAGGCTGCAGGATGCCAGTGGCCCCCAGCAGGGAAGGCCTGGCAGGCAGCGAGAGCTTCCGGACTAGACCACAAGAAGGAGGTCGGGCTGGGAACACAGACTCGGAGGTTCCTAATCCGCAGATGGTATCCAGGCCACTGTGTCGGGTCAGATCTTCCAGGGCGTAGGAGGAGGGACGCAGCTGAGGGAAGAAAGCCCAGAGCCGCCAGCCCCCGGGACCGGCAGGAGGCCAGGGAGCAAGGCCGGGGTGAGCCAGCCAGGACTCCAAATATCAGAGTCTCAGCTCAAGTTGGTGTTTGCTGTTTTTCCTGTTAATCCGTATGTTTTCTTAATATTTTTTTCCATTTGGATTCTCCACTTCAGAAGATTTATTTTTTGGATTAATAAAAATTGTATATATAAAAAACATGCTGTTTGGAAATCTGTGCCTGTTGTGGAGCGGCTACACTGAGCTAACCAACACATGCATTTCCTCACATACTTTTTTTTGTGATGAGAACACGGAAAATCTCCTCTTACAGTTTTCAAAGACAGAATACGTTGTTATTAACTACAGTCACTGTGTCCTTTTATAGATTTCTTGGTCTTCCTGAGATTTTGTATTCTGTCTTCCCAATCCCCCACACCAACCCCACCCCTAGAACCACCACATTTTTTCTTTTAGTTTTCTCTCATCTTTCTTTCTTTTAAAAATACATCTTTTCTTTGATTTTGCTGAAGTTCTTTACAGAAGAGGGCCAAGAAGACAGCAAACATCTATCACCAAATCTTGGATTCCAGAGAATTTTGTTTTCTTTCTTTCCTAAAAATTCCTTGAAAGAACAATAGCAAGCTGATGATTCATTTAAAAACAGTCATGTGCCAATTTTGGTAAAGGCTCCCAAGTTTCCTGCTTGATGGAGCGGTGTGGGGTGAAGGGCTGCACGGGAGAATGTTTTCTTAGTAACTGAGAGTCAGAATTAAAGAGTTACGTGGATCCCAAGGAAATCCAACTTTATTTTTTCTGCTTTCCTCCACCCCCCATGAAGAGTTTATTCATTATAGGACTTCTTTGTAAAGTGATCTTTGTGTCCTTTTTGAGCTTGAAATTATACTCAAATGTTCTTCTGGAATGTTTTCCTTTTTCCTTTAAAATAATACATGTATTGACTCCCTGGAACTAAATTAAGTGAGGCGACGAGGCCAGGGGAGAGCGGGCAGCAGGATGTCACTCCAATTCAAGGACTGTGGCGAGGTGCATGTCCCTTGCTTTGTCAGTCTGGCCTTGGGTAAAGCTGGGGTTCACGTTTTAACATACTCCAGGGCCATCCCTCACCAGTTGTGTGACCTTGGGCAAGTCCCTACTTCTCAAAGCATTTGTTTGTCCCTCTGGAAGGGAGAGAGTAATATCTAATCCATAGGGTGCACCAAAGATGAAATGAGAAGATGTATTAGAGGCATAGCATATACCAAGTACTTAGAAAGCCCAGCAGTTAAATGGACAGGCGCCAGGCACCAGTGGCTTAAGCCTGTAATTCCAGCTACTTGGGAGGCGAAGGTGGGAGGGTTGCTTGAGTCCAGGAGCTCGAGACAAGCCTGGGCAACAGAGCAAGACCATCTCTAAAAAAATCAAATAAAAATGAAATAAAATAAAGTAAAATGGAGAGGGCATACACACAGTTCATATGGGAGGAAACTCTGTCACAATGGGAAAATACTGCTACTGACACGTCACATTGTATAATTATGGTGTTCCCGAAAACACCAAGATGTAGCCTTACGCTCAGGTGAGGGTACAAGCCACAGGAAATGGGGGACTCTCTGGTAAGTTGGAAGCCCCATCTTGGCTTTCAAGTGAGAGGCCCTGGTGGTCCAAGGCCCCCCCAGCCTCAGACAGCTGGTCTACCCTAGAGGATTCATCACACCCCCGGAAGAAGTCCCTGTCCTACTCACTGTCCTGGCTTGTGGCTGGGGCTTCTTGGCAGGGCTGGGTGTGTCCGTGCCTGAGTCACTGTGGGCAGGGTTGACTCAGTGTTCCTTCATCTGTGGAGTGTTCCTGTCGATGAACCTTGGGGTGAACTGGAAACTCCACTTTGTGGGACCTCTTCTGAGACATCCATAGTGAGAAGGGGATGGGGGCTAAAGTCAGATGAGCTAGGCTAAGGTCAGCCTGTAGTGCACATAAAGATTAAATAGTGCAAGAACACACACAACGTTCAACAAAAATTGGTTTTCATGTTCAAAATATTTCTCACAAAAATTAGCATATGGGAATATCAAGAAGACAGATGTTAAAACTTCTTACCATCAGCTCCTGCATCTTTACGCACATGGTACTGGCACAGGCTGATGCACTGAAGATGTTCTCATGCTTCTCTGTGCTACTTGACCCCTCAAGAAGGTCTATCTGGCCCTGGAGAGCCCCTCTCAAGCACGCCATTTGCAGTTGAAGCAGATTCATTTTGGAGGGTCCACGTGTTCACTATCAGGCCACTGTGATGTCATTTCAGGGCCACTGCCCTCAACAGCTTGTCAGCTTAATTGGGAAAACAGGTAAGTGATGGAGGAGTTTGACAGGTACTCAGGGTCTGGAGGCAGGGAACCTAAGGCTGTGTCACCCCAACTTCCTAGAACGCTAACTTTCCACACCTAAGTAACAAAAGGACTAGAGGCTACTCTTTTTGCAAATCTCCCACCTTTTCTGTGGGGCAGATGGGAAAATGTCTTCATTTACAACTTTGTAACTTCATCTTAGCCTCTAATTGGTTGCAAAAAGCAACCAATCAGATATTTGCATAAGAGCATAACCTTTGTAACTCCACTTCAGCCTCTGATTGGTTGCTTTCATCAACCAATCAGACTGACTGTGGGCCACCGGCGAGGTGAGCACGAAGTGGCCAATGGACCCAACAGGCCTCTGAGCACTGCTGGGGCTGTTCCCACACTGTGGAGCATACTTTGGTTTTCAATAAGTTCCTGCTTTCATTGTTTCATTGCTTCATTCTTTCTTTGCTTTGCTGTGCATTTTGTCCAATTCTTTGTGCAAAACGCCAAGAACCTGAACAACTGGCAGTCAAGACCCTCAACCGGTAACAGTGCTATAATGAAGGCAAACTCAGGTGGGGAAATTGTGAACAGAGGGAGGAAGATGCAAGTGAGACTGGGGGAAGGTGTTTGCAGCGGGAGAGGCCAGTAGGTGTGGGGCAGGCGGTGTGAGTGTCTTGCTTTCCATTTCATCTCTGACCCCTGTGTCTGGCTGAACGACCCCATGGATCATTCAGGACATCCGAGTGACCCACCACAGTGTGGTTCTATTTGCACCCACATTGGGATTTGCTACTGTTCAGCACAGCTCTCCACCAACGTGCTGTCCTGCAAAGGGCACAAGACCAGGTCCCACCCCCACTCCCACCTTCTGTGAGCCATACTAACTTATCTACATCTGTTCTCTTCCAGGAAATGGAGGCAATGACTCCTGCCCCGGAGGACTAAATGGCATCTTCTATGTTGAAACCACTTTCAAAGTTTTCAAAACTGTACACCCATCAGGTTTCACTAATACAGCTCGATAGTCACAGTCCTGACTTCAATTGTCAGTGTAATGTCTCATCAACATGGAAAACACATTATGTGGTATTTTACCATCATGAATGAAATCTTCTATTTCCCCACAAAAACTGGCAGATATTAGCATTAATCTGATTTTTCAAAGAAGTTAGTTATTTCTCAGGATAAGTCACTGTGACTTATCCAGGGGCCTTGGTTGGTGGGAAGTAAAGCCCAGACTGCATTCTTGAAGCTGCTAGGCTTTGCCAGCTCATTGCAAATTGAGCAACACTGATGAACCCAAGGTTAATCCATGGAGTCAAATGCAGCTAGACACGAATCTCTGGGAATTTTCCCTCTGAGACTCTCTTGCCCTTCTAGTGACGGTGAAGGACAGCTCCACCCATGGCCGGGGCCATCACTTGTCTCTGGCATTTACTTGACCTCATCGCTTCCATGAACACCAGGCACAGCCTTTGCAGGAGGCACTGCTGCCCTCAGCCTGCCTGGTCTGGGGGTGCAGAAGGGAAAGGGATGTGGGATTTTGCAAAAGGCCCCTGGAGAGCAAAAGCTCAACTCTAGGGAAAGTCAGACTGATGGCAAAGGCTTGAGCATGGGGTGGGCGAGGGGGATGCTTTCACATCGAGTTTCACTGAACAGTGAGATGTACTGAGCAAAATGCACTTGTCCTTGGAATGTGAGGCACACACACGGCAGGCATAAAGTTATAAAAAGGAGGAGCTCCTGGGTCTGCTGAACTTGAAGACTTACCTTGCCTTCCTGCTGTTAATTTTTTTTCAGACAGAGTCTTGCTCTGTTGCCAGGCGCCAGGCTGGAGTACAGTGGCACAATCTCTGCTCACTGTAACCTCCACCTTCTGGGTTCAAGCAATTCTCCTGCCTCAGCCTCCCGAGTAGTTGGGACTACAGGTGTGCACCACCACGCCAAGCTAATTTTTGTATTCTTAGTAGAGACAGGGTTTCACCATGTTGGCCAGGATGGTCTCAATCTCTTGACCTTGTGATCCGCCCACCTCGGCCTCCCAAAGTGCTGGGATGACAGGCTTGAGCCACCGCACCCACCCCCTGCTGTTAATTCTTTACAGAGTCTTGCTCTTCTCCATTTCCCAGGGTTCTCTATGGGGATGTGCTTGAGGGAGAATGGACAGTTTAAGAGAAAAGAATTCTTCCAGAAGGGATCGTGGAGTGCAGTGGAAAAAGTCTGGGCTGGAGCTAGAGACTTACCTTGGCTAAAGATAATGCAGTGTATATACACAATGGAATATCATTTAGCCTTGAAAAAGAAGGAAATATGTCATTCATGGCAACATGGCTGAACCTAGAAGACATTATGCTAACTAAAATAAACCAGGCACAGAAATACAAATACTGCATGACCTCACTCATATATGGAATCTTAAAAAGTCAAACTCACAGAAGCAGAGGGTAGAACAGTGGTTACCAGGGGCTGGGGGTGGGGGTGGGGAGACGGAGATTGAAGAGAAAAAAAACCCTTTGAAAATGATCCATCAGACTCACTCATTTGTGATTTCCCCACAATTGTGGTGCTCCAGGGAACCTTAATGATCAGTTACTGAGCCTTTATTATCTGCTTGGCTTTGTGCTAAGCCTCACTCACATTCCCAACAGTCCTATAAGATATTTTAAGTATTATAATCCCCATTTATATGGGGCAAATGGAGCTTGAAGGTGCAGAATATGTCGGGGAAGGCATGCTGCTGGTAACATAGCTTCAGCCTGCTCTGATCCTGGGGCCCCTCTCATCTGCGAGCTCCTGCTCCCATGCCTCCTGGCCATCTTCCCAGGCTGAGGCTAGGGCTTGCCAGGCTGTACTCCGCCAGGGGGGACACACAGGCACCTCAGGAACTTGTCTCCCGCTGTCTGGACGCCAGATTCCTACTGCCCCACTCGTATCCTCAGAGTTCAACAGGTCAGCGTAGGGTGTCGTCCTCTGTTGCTACATTTCCCAGGGAGCAGAGAGAGCAAAATGTCTCAGTATTCCACTAAGCAATATAGTTTCAACTAAACTGTATCCCCACCTAAATCTGATTTAAGCAAATGTAGAAAAATAGTATTTTAAAAAGGCTTAATGGGCTGGAAAATTTTTCATCTCATGATAGTTTTATTTGGACTTTCCACAATATTGATAGAGTACTTAAAATTGCAACATTTTCTCAAGAGGGGATTCCCAAGATTAGTTTTTTTTTTTTTACTCACCAGTTATAATTTCAACTCAGGTCTGTCCTAGCCGACTTTCAGACACATGGCTGAATGGCTGAGGGCTTCACCTTCCTCCTGGTGGGCAGAGTCCACCTGTGGACACATCTGCCTTGCTGTCCGCCGGTGTCACAGGAAGGCTATGGGAGGGAATGACAGGTAACACAACAAGATGCACAATTTACAGTGAAAAACTGTAGGGGAAATATTCTTAATTGAAAAGGGGATTTCTTGTGTTTGTCTACTTTGGCTAAACCTTCTCTTGGCTCAGCCTTGGATTTGTTGGATGTTGTGTGGTGTTTCTAAGGCAAACTGGCTGATGAATTCTCTCTCTGAGCTGATCATGGTGGGAAAGTATGTCCCTTGCATTCGTCCAGCACGCTGAACTTTATTTGCATTGGACAAGATCTAAAATGGGTTATTCCCCAAAGTATTCCAATAACAGATACAAACAGAGGAAGCTCCTTATCTGAGAGGCTGGCCGCTGGGTGAGGGAAACAGGGTTCTGGAGCCAGGTCAAACCCCAGCTTTGTTGCCTGTGAGCTGTTGCCTCAGCTGTAACCCAATGTCCCCACACCACAGTTTCCCCATTGGCAAACAAGCAAAGCAACTGTGCTCATCGATTAGTGCTGTTCAAGGTTTAAATTAGAGAAAGTGTGCACAGTACTTGGAAGAGCACTTGGCTTCCCTCTAGGATGGTGCACGGAGGTCTTCGAGCTCTACGTGGGCTGTCCCTGCAAGGAATCTGCTTGTTTGCAATGGTTAGAATGCTAGAAGAACTCTCATACCCCTCTCATGACCGACAGCCAAGCAGGTAGAGCAGAATAGCGGACTCTGGAGGACAAGGAGCTCAAAGGCTCTGAATTGGTTTCCTGCAGTTTAACAAATTACCATGAACTGAGTGGCTTAACCAAAGAGAAATTCACTTTCTTACCCACCCAGAAGCTGGCAGGGTCGGGTCCCTCTGGACTTTCCAGGTGAAAGAGAATCTGTTCCTCGCCTCTTCAGCTTCTGGCGGCTGCCAGCATTCCTGGGCTTGTGGCCACATCACTCCAACCTCTGCCTCGCTGGCCATGTAACTGTCTCTGTGTGTCTATCTCATAGGAACAGAGGTGATGGCATTTAGAGCCACCCACACAGTCCAGGGTAAATTCCTTCTCTGAAGATCCTTACTTTAATCACTTTTTTTCCCATGTAAGAGTCTGTTTACTTCTCTGCATATATCTCTATGTGTCTCCTCCTCTTCTTCTAGTGACACCAGTGATTGGCTTCAGGGGCCACCCTAAATGCACTATGACTTCATCTTAACTAATTACATGTTGAAAGACCCTGTCTCAAAATCAGGTGCATTCTGAAGTTCCAAGTGGACAGGAATTTGGGAGACACTGTCACCCCACTAGTTTCCATTTGTGGATGGTAGCGCTCAGTGAATTTGTACCTAAATGCTTGCTTTCTCAATCGCCCCCTTCTTGGATGAGCAGGGAGTGCGCCTTACTTCCAGGACTGAGCAGTTAGGAACGAGGCCTCCAGAGATGTCTGGCAAATGGATGCATTTAATTACTGAATTGTCCACATTTTCCTGCATTAACTTGGAAACTACATTGCACATTTACTCTTAGAAACAGAAGGCAACCAATCTCTTTTATTTTTATTTTTATTTTTTTACTGCTTTCCTCTTAAAATAGGAATTAGTTTTGAATTTCAGGTCAGTTCTATCAGTAGTGCCCTTCATGGATACAGATACTTTGCTCTACATTTGGAACTGCAAAACCTAGCACCCTACAAGGTTGGGCAGTCACTACAGCCTGAAGCCTGCAGGGTATTCGGAAGGTGGCCACCAAGGAGGCCACGACGCCTCCCCTGCGGGGTTCAGGAGGGACGCGCTCAGGTCCTGGCCTGAGTCTCCAGGTGCCGTTCCCTGCGTGTGGCCCTGTCGTTGTGGACAGTGTCCAACGGGCTTGTGCTCACACCTGTGCTGGTGGCACCATACGAGATGGCCCTGGGCTCCTGAAATAGTGGACAGGAGGGTCTCCAGAGGACATCCAGGGTGAGTGGGCAGTGCAGGGGAGCCTGCAGGAAGGGAAGGGAAGCCCGAGGCCAATGCCCACGCCAGAGCTGCTAGTGCAGCTTGGGTTGCACGCGAGCACAGGGCGGTGGCCAGCAGTGCGCGGCAGACCTGGGAGACCAGGCAAAGGGATGCCATGGAGTGAACCTGGTCATGGGTGCCCAGGTCAGGGCTGCGTTAGAAACCTTCCCCAGCAGCCCTGCTCATCCTGCTGCAGCCTCGGCCTCTGCTCCAGGCTCACTTGCCCCACTCAGTGCTGAGTTGCTATATTAGTCTCTTCTTCCACTGCTGATAAAGACATACCTGAGACTGGGTAGTTTATAAAAGAAAGCAATTTAATGCACTCACAGTTCCACATGGCTAGGGAGGCCTCACAATCATGGCAGAAGGCAAGCAGGGGCAAGGGCAGATCTTACATGGCAGCAGGCAAGAGTTCACGTGCAGGGAAACTGCCTTGATAAAACCATTGGATCTCATGAGACTATTCACTATCACCAGAACAGAATGAGAAAGACCCGCCCCATGATTCAATTACCTCCCATCATCTCCCTCCCGTGACGTGGGTTTTATGGGAGCTACAATTCAAGATAAGATTTGGGTGGGGACACAGCCAAACCATATCAGTTGCTTTGTAACACTTGCCTTGGGGACAGCTTACATCTGACTGGTGATTGTCCCAGCAGATCTCAGAATTGATGTCACTCTGTCACCTGCTCTGTGACCTCACCTGAAGCCCCCAGAAGAGGGGACTCCCGAGGCCTGGGCCCTCCTGGTCTATGGCTGCTGAATTATCTGGGTCAACAAGGCAGGAGGCACAGAGGCAGCAAAAGCATCTTCCTTGTTCAAAATGTGTTTCCTGAACAAAGGAACAAATGTGGATGGAAGACTCAGGGCTCCACCAGGGCTCAGCCTGGGGACAGTGCCCTAAGAGCCTCATGAGGTAAAGGTTTATGGTGGCAATCAGTCTTACACATTTAAGGAGTTGGGGGCCCAGTGGGAAGTGGGGGTCAGAGGAGTGAAAACAAATGAACAAGCCTCCAAGAAATATGGAATTATGTGAAAAGACCTAATCTATGTTTGATCGGTGTACCTGAATGTTATGGAGAGAATGAATCCAAGCTGGAAAACACTCTTCAGGATATTATCCAGGAGAACTTCCCCAATGTAGCAAG
>CAUYQU010104357.1:0-22779 GCA_963574635.1 Cheracebus regulus | reverse complement strand
TTCCTAAAGAGGTAAGGGCAGAGGAGAATAAAGGAAAAGAGGAAGTAGCTTCTGGAATGCTGAGAGAAGCAAAAATACTTCTAAGGAAAGAGGAACAAGCTTTGACTTAAGGCTCTTCCAGGCTTATCCAGGCATGTCAGGGCAGATATCTAGGCTAAAATGTAAGAACTAAGAATACAAAATACACTATTTCTTTATTTTAGCTATCAGATGTAACAAAGGCCTTTGAGTAGATTAACCTAGAGAAAGAGACTACTATCTATTCTTAATAGGCTAAGAGAATTTGAAGAGGCACACTTATTTCCTTCACTTTCTACACCTACTGTGACTCATATGCTTGCCTTCAGTGGAGAGCCAGGCTGGGGCTGGAACATTCACAATAGCCATGCTCACATGTCCAGCAGCTGGTGCTGGTTATGGACAGGGGCATCTCTGGTCTCCTCCGCATAGCCTCTCATCCTCAGGGTATCTCTTCACATGGTCTCTCCAATAGGAAAATCCACACTTCTTTACACAGAAACAGGCAATAATACCTGTTAAGCCTAGGATCAGAAGATGTACAGTGTAATTTCCAACCCATATTACCTTGTCCAAGAAAGGCACAAAACCAGCTCAGATTAAAGATTCTGCCCATTGATGGGAGGAGTCGCACAGTCACGTTCCAAGTGGGTGACCTTTGGACACCAGTCTAAGAGGAAAGACCTAACAATATTGATACCAAGAGTTCCCTAAGGAAATAGTTCACCATATTACCTACAACAAAGCCTGCTGTCAACAACCACCCCACCCCGCTCATACATACACATACACATACAGAGCTTCTATGCATTTTAGCATTCTACTCTTAAATAGAGGATTCAACCAAAATACTGGACATCTGAAGAAAACTTCTAACATGAAAGATAGAAACACAATCATTAAAAAACAAATTAGAGGAAATAAATTACAAAGGAAGAAGGAAGTATTTTAACATTATCATTAATCTTGAAAGAGTGGAAAAGAAGATATTGTATCCCTGAAACAAGAATAGAACTATTCAGTGAACTAATCAAAGCTCTTGGATATTAAAAACATCATAGTAGAAATGAAAATCTTAATAGAAGAATTGGAAAATAATGAACAAAATTAGAGCAAACAGAAAAATAAATCAAAAGTAGTTAAGAAATTAGAGGACAAATTCAGGATGTAACTAATAGGAGTTACAGAAAGAAATAATAAGCATGACAACAGCAATACAAGAGGAAAGGACATTATCAAATACATAATTCAAGAAAATGTCTTCAAGCTGAAATACTTAGACTGTCAGAACAAAAGTCTAGGCCAATGTATAACATAATCTTGAAATGTCATTATACTGTGGACAAAATGAAGCTCTTATACCCTTCCAGAGAGAAAAATAATTGGTCTGTATAAAGTGAATCAGGACTTATAATGACTTTGGACTTCTCAACAGCAATACTAGAATCCAAGAGACAATGGAAAAATACCACAAAATGTAGAGGTAAATTATTTCCAATTGCTGGGTGCAATGATTCATGCCTGTAATCCCAGCACTTTGGGAGGCCGAGGCCAATCACTTGATGTCCGGAGTTCGAGACCAGCCTGGCCAACATGGTGAAACCCTGTAATTACTAAAAATACAAAAATTAGCAGCACATGGTGGCAGTCATCTGTAATCCCAGCTACTTGGGAGGCTGAGGCAGGAGAATCACTTCAACCAGGGAGGTGGAGGTTGCAGTGAGCCAAGATTGCACCATTGCAATCCAGCCTGGGTGACAGCCAGATTCCATCTCAAAAACAAAAACAAAAAACTATTTCCAACCAAAGTTTTTATTCCGAGCCAAGCTATCAAGAAAGTATAAAAGAATGACATTTTCCTACATTCACAACCTCAAAAAATTTGCATCCTATGCATCTTTTCTCAAAATCTTGTAGCAGATATTTTCTACCAGTAAATAGAAAATGTCGGATTCAAGCAGACAGAGGGGAGAGAATTCCCAGGACGATGGTCCGGAGATCCCTACAGGCAGCCAAGCACTGGCTGTGGAGATAACTTGTCCACAGCTGGTCAGAAGGCCCAGGAAAGCTATCATTCACAAAAAGTGAAATTGACAGGATGTCTCATGCACCTGAGTATTTTAAGAGATAAATTAGACAATTGCTGGGGGACCTGTGGTTATATTAATAAGTATATTTAAAAATCAAGCAATATGTAATCCCAGCACTTTGGGAGGCCAAGGCAGGCAGATTACGAGGTCAGGAGTTCAAGACCAGCCTGGCCAACACAGTGAAGTCCTATCTCTACTAAAAATACAAAAATTAGCTGGGTGTGATGGCGGGCACCTGGAATCCCGGTTACTTTGGAGGCTGAGGCAGGAGAATCGCTTGAACTCAGGAGGTGGAAGTTGTAGGGAGCCGAGATCGCACCCCTGCACCTGCACACCAGGCTGGGCGACAGAGCTAGACTCTGTCTCAAAAAAAAAAAAAAATCAAGTGGTAAAAATGACAACCATTAATTCTGTGGGAAATAAAATGTACAAAAAAAGAAATTACAGTATAGTATGTGGCTCAGCTGTGCATAACATGTATCCTCACTGTGTGTGTGTGTGGGGGGGGATGTTTTATCTCAAATTTCAGGCTGTTTATAATAAAAGAACTGACATAGTAGATTAGTACCTCACAGTGCCGGAGCCAGATGTGTATTATCCTCCAGGGGCTACTGTACTTCAAAGAAGGAGAAAAAATCCTAGGCTTGAGAAGCTAAGGAAGGCTCCCTAGAGGATTTTTAAGTGTTTTGATGTATCTGGGAGATTGGCCTATATTCCTCCTAAAAATAAGCTCTCCGTAGCCAATGATACAATGTTTAAAATATGGCACATGCTGAATTCACAGTCTCTCTCATTTCAGAAAACAAATCTATATGTGTGTTCTCTAAAGTTCTTCTTCTTAACGTGCCTCTTTATGCACTGTATTTTGAGTATTACCAAATCCTGAGCTCGTTAAAAAAAAAGTCCTGAGATGATTAAACACAAATGCTCATGTTAATGAATTAAGGCTAAAACCTGTGTGCAATGCAAGATGATTAGCAGTTATAGGAAGCTGTGCAAGCCCTGATAGGGGAGCCTGGCTAGCATACAAAAGCTGTTCCAATATGTAAAGGTAGAGAAGAAATAAAAATACAGAGCAAGGAAGAGTGGGTGGAGTGACAGCATAGGCAGACAGCAGGAAACATGAGAATGCTGAGACCACTGGCACCTGAGTGGTCATCAAAATTGCCTGAGGGGTTTGGACAAACACAGATTCCTGGGATCGATATTCCACAATTATGTAGGTTCAACTGGGTAGATTTTGTCCCTAAAAGTATACTTTTAAGAGGTTCCCCTAGTGCAGGCAGGACCAATCTTTCGGGGAAACCTCCCCTGGGTTCAGATGGAAATGCACTGACATCGTCTGGAACGACCGCTTCTCCACCTATTGAAAAATTCACAAGAGGAGATCACACCACACTTTGGAGAAGTCATTCCGTCGAAGACGTGTTAATTTGTTAAGTCTGTAGTTTGCACACTAGCGTTCAGCTTGTAGAGGGTGAGAAACTCCTCTGCCTAGGCTTTTTTTTTTTTGGTTGTTTTAGTACATGTGGGAAGAAGCACCTCACTTGGACACAATTCATTAGAAAAATATTTATTATGACTATAACTGTGATGGGCTTAGTTTTAAATGTTTCTGCATTAGGCCAAGTGGAGCCCAAGAAGCGACAAGTAGCCCGTGGGAGCTGTCCGCGGTGCTGAACACGATAGCAGGCTCCAGCCTTGACCTTCCCAGCAGGAAAGGGCTCTCGGTCCGGCCCCCAAGCCCCATTTTCCTCCGTGCTCCCACCTCCAGTGTCTTCCCTTTCCAGCGCTGCCACTGGCGAGGGCGGCACTGAGGTTTCTGTCCTGGGCGGCAGACGACCTTGCTTTGCACTTACTCCTCCGCCTTCTGCTTCTCCCAGGGCGGCGGCGGATGGGCGCGGCGGAAGATGGGCGCGGCACCCTCCCACATTCACAACCTCTCACGCGGGGCGTGGGGCGCGGGGCCGGGACCCCCAGCCCCCACCCGCGCCGGGACCGGCTCCCAGCGTGCTCGAGGCGGCGCCCTGAGCGCGCCAGGTCCTCTTCCTGCGCGCCCCCTCCCCACCTCCCCCGCACCTGCTCCTCCTCCTCGGTCCCGCCCAACGCGCGGCAGCCGGTTCCCCGGCGCTAGGAGGAGAGAGGGGGCGCTGGCGGCGACACAAAGGGCGGAGCGGCGGGGCCGGGGCCTGGGAGGCATGGACGCCGAGTACCCTGCCTTCGAGCCCCCGCTCTGCAGCGAGCTCAAGCACCTGTGCCGGCGGTTGCAGGAGGCGTACCGCGAGCTCAAGGAGGACCTCACGCCCTTCAAGGATGACCGCTACTACAGGTGGGCGCGGCGCGGCGCGGGCGGCGGGCGGCGGGCAGCGGGCGGGGGATTTCCGGGCCTCTGTCCCCAACGGGACCCAGGCGGCTCCCCAGGCTTGGCCTGGTCCCGCCCTCGGCCGCCTCCGCCCGCCGGGCGCGGAGCCCACGGAAGGGGCCGGGGTCGGGGCGGGGGGCGGAGAGGCCGGGGACGGGGCGGGGAGCAGGGGTGCCGGCTGCGGCGCGCAGTTTCCGAGGTCCAGGGCAGCCCCGCGCCCCGGGCAAAGGGCCGATTTCCGTTCCGCAGAAACCCGAGCCGACGCTCCCGCCTCCCGGGAAAGGAGCTGTGGGTTCTGGCTCCTCCCCGCGCCCCGCGTCGTTCTCCCCCCGCGCCCGCTCCGCCGCCCCCGTTCGGGCCTCAGGCAGCCGAGACTGGGGAGGCGACCGCCTGCGCTCCGGCGTCGGGAGGAGGGTCTTGGCCGCAGCTCCGAGCGCCCGGGGCCCCTGGGCTTCACGTGACGTCTCCGGGGCTGGGGCGCCGCCGAGGGCTGGGGGCGGACGGGCGCGGCGGGGGGGACCCCGGAACGCCTTGCGGGGACACCCCGCCTGGGAGCCCTGGTGTTGAACTTGGTTGTGTGCATCTCCGTCTCCCTCTCTTGCGACCTGGGGGAGGGCGGTGGGAACTGCAGACAGACCCTGGCGCTGGCGCCCGCCCCTTCCTCTTTAGGAAAGTCTCCACCGCCAAAGGCCAATTTATCCAAATTGGCCGATTTACCCAAATTGGCGGTGTCGGGACAGGACTCAATCGCGAGTCGGTAGAAAGCTCTCTAACCCTACATCTAAATCTTCTTCATCTGTTAAATGGGAAGCCCGAACCAGAAGGTCTCCGAAAGCTGAGGTTTACTCATAATTTACTCACTCCATGTTAAGGATGGCGAGGGTATCGCACTGCAGTGGGGAACGGGTGGTCGTCATTTTTGTAAGACCCATCCTGTGCTAATAATCATAGGTACATGCTCAGAAAAAGGTGTGTCATACTTACCCTCACATCTGTTCACAAACCTAATGCCTTCTCCCGGGCTGATCAGCAACGCAGCGGGACCGTGGTCATGGTTACTGAGTGAAAAAGCCCATGGTAAAAAAAATGTAAAAAATCATGTGATGTAGCTTTTGGGCGAGCCTGGATATCTATCTAATGCAGCCTCCTGAGAGACCTGAGGGTATGGGAAAAGAACCCAGAGTTTCATATCATACTTGTGTAAGATGATGTCCAATCTCCTTTTCTACTGGTTCCCCTACCCCGTCCCTTTCTCTGATGGTGGTGTTTTTTTTTTTTCATCTATCTATCGAATCTATCTATCTTACCTATTTTTTGAAACGGGGTCTTGCCGTGTCACCCAGGTTGGAGTGCAATGGTGCGGTCTTGGCTTACTGCATCTACCTCCCTGGCTCAAGCAAACCTTCCACCTCAGCCTCCGGAGTAGGTGAGGACCACAGGCCCTTGCCCCATCACCCGACTAATTTTTGTGTATTTTGTAGAGATGGACTCTTGCTGTATTGCCCAGGCTGGCCTCAAACTCCTGGGCTCAAGTGATGCTTCCACCTTGGCCTCCCAAAGTATTGAGGTTACAGGCATGAGCCACCGTGCCTGGCTTTTTTTATTTCCTCTGTACTTTCTTTTCCTGGTAAAATGTTTTAGCAACACAGCTAGTGAAAGTGGAATGATCACAGTGCAAGTAGCCAAGAAGAAAACACACCCCAGTGGTTAATCTCCATCTTTATTCATTGACCAATTTATTCACCTGGTAGTTACTGAGCATCTTTTATGCTCCTGCTGTTGTTCTAGGCATTGTGAATACAGCGGTGAGCAAGACAGGGTCTCTGCTGTCCTGGGGCTTACAGTAATAAACCTGAGAGAGTGACAGGGTGCTGCCACACGGAAGGTAGTCAGGTGAGGCTCATCTTGAAGGTGACATTTGTCAGAGAACTGAAAAATGAGGAGATAACCAGACAAGGAGGCAGGGAGGAAAGTCCCAGAAGAGGAAGGAGAATTGCAAAGTCCCTGAGGCCATAAAAACATAAAACATTCAAGGCACAGACAGAAGACCAGCAAGCCTGGAGCACTGTAGTCAGAGAGATAGGCAGCACCAGCTTGAGAAGAGCCTTGAAGGTCAGAGGAAGGCATGTGGATTTCACTGGGATTGCAATGTGAAGCCACTGGAGGATTTAACACAGGGGCAGGTGACATGAGCAGTTTGGCTGCCCGTCCTACAGCAAGCATTTGAGTCTTTGCTCCAGGAGCCACTCCCTCAGTTGAGTTGGAGCTCGAAGACAGATTAACAGTGATTGGAAGTGATCAGTGATGGGTTCTGCACCCCCTGCCACGAGCACAAGTTGACTGCAGAGTACTTTACAATATTTTGTACAGACAGGGCAGTTAGGCTGAATCACAAAGTCTGTTTTATAGTGAGAAGATGTTTTAGATCACTGAACTGTCTTCAGCTCCATTGAATTTTTCTGTCAATGGATTGTCGCTGTACAAAACGAGGTGAAATACTCTTGGGTTTCTAAGTTAGGAAGCTGCTAGTTACAGCTCTGCCTCTGTCTAGCTGGAAGGTGAAATTGCTACACAATTTTGGCTCCTTCTGTTCTCACCATCTTCATTTCCTTATTGGTGATTTATGGGTAAAACGCACCAGCTCTATTTTCCCTAGAGGACCGAGGACTCACCTCACGTGGTTGGCAATTTTCTCATAACAGGGTGAAGCAAGGAACACAGCTGCTAAAGCTCCGTTTACAAAACATGGTTTGCCCCTCTGTTTGCCAGCATGGCTGTTTGCATATTTGCTACATAATTGGGCATCAGTGAAGAGATACAGCTATGTGATCAAAGGACTCATGGCCATTTTCACAAAACGAGAGATAACAATCGTACTGCCTGTCAGGAGAGGGAAGGTGGAAAAGCAGTAGGCCAGTGATCTGCAATCCTGATTCTAGCCCCGGTTCTACCTTTTGCTAACTCCCCAGCCTTGGGGGGAATTATTGAGTTTCACTGGACAATCAGTTTCCACATCAGGGTAAAGGAACCCGTAACCCTCACCTTCACAAGGATTTTGTAAGGCTCAAACACTTGACAAAGAGAACACTAAAGATGTTTTCAGATACAGATAACAGAAAAACCACAGCAAAACCAGTCTAGAAACAGTAAGGAAATGGATTGGGTTGCTGATCCGGCAGCTTGATGTAATCAAGTTCTTTCTTTTTTAACTTGGTAGCAGTTGGCTGCTAATAACCATTTGGGCTACTGCTTCTCATTCACATTCATGGAGAAAACTGGCTGGCTTTCTATGGCAGTCTCCAAAAGAAAAAGAGAAGTCTGTAACTTGAAGTCTACAGAATACTCCTTGAATCTCCTCTACACCCCACCAAAATGGTAACAAGAAAAAGACAGGCATGTTAACAAGGACATGGAAAGTTCACACAGCGCAGATGGGAAGGGAAATTGCTATCATCATTGTAGAAAACCACCTGGCAGCAGCTACTAAAGTTGAACATACACATCTCCTCAGGTCCAGCATTTTCTGTCGGGTATATGCCCTGCAGAAATGCATACATGGAGGCCGAGTGCGGCGGCTCATGCTTGTAATCCAAGCACTTTGGGAGGCCGAGGTGAGCGGATCATGAGATCAAGAGATTGAGACCATCCTGGCCAATATGGTGAAACCCCATCTCTACTAAAAATACAGAAATTAGCCTGGTGTGGTGACATGCGCCTATAATCCCAGCTACTCGGGAGGCTGAGGCAGGAGAATGGCTTGAACCCGGGAAGCGGAGGTTGCAGTGAGCTGAGATTGCACTATTGCACTCCAGCCTGGTGACAAGATTGAGACTCATTTTAAAAAAAAAAAAAAAAAAAAAAAAAGGAATGCATACATGGGGCCATCAGAGGACATGTACTAAAAAGGTTCATAACAGCACAAGGTGTAATACTCCTAAACTGGAAATTAGCCAGATACTAAAAAACAGAAGAATGGACGAAGGCAGCCAGGCAAGGTGACTCACGCCTGTAATCCTAGTACTTTGGGTGGCCAAGGCAGGCAGATCATTTGAGCTGAGGAGTTCCAGACCAGCCTGAGCAATGTAGTGAAACCTCGTCTCTACAAAAAATTCAAAAATTAGCTGAGTATGGTGGTGCTCAACTGTGATCCCAGTTACTTGGGAAGCCGAGGCAGGAGAATCACTTGAACCCTGGGGGAACTGGTAAGATCAGGGATTCTCAATGCTGGCTGCACATCACAATCATTTCAATGAGCTTTTCCTTTTTTTTTTTTTTTCTGAGACAGGGTCTCACTCCTGTCACTAAGACTGGAGTGCAGTGGTGTGATCATGGCTCACTGCAGCCTTGACTTCCTCGGCTCCTCCCACTCAGCCTCCAAAGTAGCTGGTACTACAGGCATGTGCCACCATACCCGACTAATTTTTTTGTTCATTTGAATTTTTCAGTAGCGATGAGGTCTCACTATGTTGTCCAGGCTGCTTTTGAACTTCAGAGCTCAAGTATATGAGGGAGCTTTGAAAAATACAGACCATCAGGCCCCACCCTTGAGGATTCAGATGTAATTGGCCTGGGCTGGATCTCTGCCAGGGTGGAGAGCCATGAGGGGTGAGTGAAATATATTAGAGCAGGCTGGGCATGGTGGCTGACACCTGTAATCCCAGCACTTTGGGAGGCCAAGGCAGGCGGATCACCTGAGGTCAGGAGTTTGAGACCAGCCTGGCCAACAGGGTGAAATGCCATCCCTATTAAAAATACAAAAATTAGCCGAGTGTGGTGGCAGGCACCTGTAATCCCAGCTACGCAGAAGGCTGAGGCAGAAGAATTCCAGGAGACAGAGGTGGCAGTGAGCTGGGATTGTGCCACTGCATTCCAGCCTGGGTGATAAGAGCGAGACTCAGTCTCAAAAAAAAAAAACAAAAAAAAAGGAAAAGGAAGAAAGGAAGGATCTTAGAGCAGCAGCTGAAGGAAGGAAGGGAAAGAAAAGGAAAGGAAGAAAGAAAGGAAGGAAAGAAAGATCTTAGAGCAGCAGCTGGAGACACCCTGGGGCACCCATCTCCTCTGATGGGTTTTCCAAGGGGCAGCAGTATTGGCAGCCAGGTGCCATGGCCCCCTCTCCCCACACAAAGCTCAATGGCTGAGCTTTGACCAGGTTTCATTCAGGTTTAAAGGTCTGGGACTCATGTTTTCTATTTAAGGCAAACTGCGTTTCTCTACCTTGAAGTATCTGTACTGATTTTGACGTAAGCATTTCAGAGGGCCTCATCTTTTCTCCTTGTTTTCAAGTTGATGGGTACGCCTCAGTATAAATTGACTGACAACTTCTCTCTGATTTTATTTCTTTTTTTGGCGGGAGGAGACAGTGAGTGTCCCTGATGAGAATGGGATTTTATCTTTTTTTTTTTTTTTTTTGAGATGGTGTCTTGCTCTGTTGCCTAGGCTGGAGTGCAGTGGCCTGATCTCAGCTCACTGCAACCTCCGCCTCCTGGGTTCAGGCTGCGTCAGCCTCCCAAGTAGCTGAGATTACAGGCATGCGCCACATGCCTGGCTAATTTTTGTATTTTTAGTAGAGCTGGGTTTTCATCATGATGCCCAGGCTGGTCTCAAACTCCTGACCTCAAGTGATCCGCCTGCCTTGGCCTCCAGAGTATGTTTTTTTTAAGCCACATCTCGCTCTGAATTGAGAGGAGAAAATAAGGATGCTAATTTCCTGGATAGCAGAGCAGGTATAAGCATCCCATCTGTTCTTCCTGGTCATCATTCAGCTGCAGTGATGACTCAGCTCTGGCAACTGAAAGACCATCCTTTGCCAGAGGAGAACAGACCACAAGGCTGGCGGGACACCTGCAGCTTGAAGCGGGCCTCATTCCTGAGATATGGAAGCTGGGGCTCTGGGTCCATCTTCTAGGGCTGCAGTAAGAAAACACCACAGACTGCAGGGCTCAAGCAGCAGGAAAGAAAGTATCGTCTCCTGGTTCTGAGGCCAGAAGTCCGAAATCCAGGTGTTGGCCGGGTTGGCTCCTCCTGAGGGACAGTCTGTCCCAGTCTTTTCTCCGGCTTCTGGTAGCCTCAAGCTTGGCTTGTAGATATCTATCATCTTCCTGTGTCTTCATGTCGTCTTCATTCTATGTGTGTCTGTGGCTAAATCTCCTGTTTTTCTTTTTTTTTGAGGCAGAGTCTTGCTCTGTTACCCAGGCTGGAGTACAGTGGTGCAATCTCGGCTCACTGCAACCTCCACCTCTAGGTTCAAGCAATTCTCCCGCCTCAGCCTCCTGAGTAGCTGGGACTACAGGTGCGCCCCACCACGCCTGGCTAATTTTTGTATTTTTAGTAGAGATGGTGTTTCACCGTGTTGGTCTTGATCTCTTGACCTCATGACCTGCCTGCCTTGGCCTCCCAAAGTGCTGGGATTACAGGCGTGAGCCACCATGCCCGGCCAAATCTTCCCTTGTTATGGGGACATCAGTCACATTGGATTGAGGGTTCACCCTAATGACCTCGTTTTAGCGTGTTCATCTGCCAAGACTGTATCACCAAATAAGGCCACATTCACAGGCACTGGGTGTTAGGACTTCAGCATCTTTCTGGGGACACAAGCCAAGGTATAACAGGCCCTCCTTGAAAAGAACAGCTCATGTGTTGATACAGGGCTGTGGATTTTGGCTCCTCTCTTGCCAGTATTTTCTAAACATAGCAGCTGTATGTTTGATGAACACGAGTCAGGAGGACTGGGCAGGTCCTGGCTTGGATCGGTCACTGTGCTTCTTGGAAATTGGGTCTGCACATCTTACAGGATGATCTTGGATCCCTCCCAGCTCTAAAACTGGGATAGCAGACGGCAGTGCAGCTGGGTCTGGATCAGGGTGGCTCTGTCTGCCCAGCAGAGATGTCTGAAATCTTCACTGTGTCCCCTGAGTTGCCTGAGGTTTCCCAGGTGCAAATTGGGGAGGGTGTGCGTGTGTGTGTGTGTGTGTGTGTGTGTGTGTGTGTGTGTGTGTGTTGGGGTGAAGGAGAGTGTGCAGTAAAGGCCGAGGAAACAGGCTCTGGCCTAGCTTGGGAGCTGTTGGGTCAGAGAGAGGGTGCTCAGTGTATCCTGGCTTGAAAGTCTAGTGTTCCAGGAAATCCCTTGGTCCCAGAAAAATCAGGATAGATGTCTCCCTAAAGGTGCAAAACAGCCTGGAGGGGATCAGGCTACAAGGAGCCCTCCAGGTCAAGCCAGGCTGGGTGAAGCAGGGCTGGAGGCTCAGACAGATGAGCCGTCTGCTGGGGTAGTGTGTGTGCGCTGGGGTATCACAGTCAGGCCGTGGGCAGAAGGCGGCTGAAACCCAGCTGAGCAGTACAGAAAGGGGATGGGGTGCTCGTTTCCCCGATTTCTTCAGCCTCAATGACATTCCCTTCCTTGAGCTTCGGGACAAACCCCTGAGTTCTTGCACTCTGGGGTCTTGGTCTTCCGCCTTCCTTCCAGCTGGCTAGTTCTGTTTTTTTTTGAGACAGAGTCTTGCTCTGTCGCCAGGCTGGAGTGCAGTGGTGCAATCTCAGCTCACTGCTCACTCCAACCTCTGACTCCCTGGTTCAAGGGATTCTTCTGTCTCAGACTTCTGAGTAGCTGGGATTACAGGCACATGCTACCATGCGCCCAGCTAATTTTTGTATTTTTAGTAGCGATGGAGTTTCACAGGGTTGGCCAGGATGATCTTGATCTCCTGACCTTGTGATCTGCCTGCCTCGGCCTCCCAAAGTGTTGGGATTACAGGCGTGAGCCACCGCGCCTGACCTGGCTCTTTCTCTTGCTCTTCTCCTTGGCTCAGCCCTCATTGCCCTTCTGCAGTCAATGGCCAGCTCTCAGCAAGGCCTGCCCATGACCTCAGTGCTGTGCCTTTCAAAGGGGAGCCCCCTCCTGCTCTTTTTATGACAGCAACTATGTTGTAGTCCCCGCTTTCCTATCCTGAAAGGAGATTCCTTGAAAACGTCATACATGCTTCCGTAACTTTAAAAAATTAAATTACCCTAAATGTCACCTAAACAAGCAATGAAAGAAAAGTAATTTATAAGAAATAGCATGCATTTCAACGTGAAAATGCTCTGGCGACACTACCCTAAAATGAAAGTGCCCCTATGAGTGATGATTTAGGAAGCTGCCACCTTAGACCCGCACAGGGAGAGGCTGCTGCCCAGCACTCAGGGGCCAGGCAGCTCTGCAGGCCCCGTTCCCCTCCCGCTTGCTCAGCCGTGGGCTGTAGGGCACTGCTGTGCCTACTCCGAACGTTTCTGCCCCAGCATTCTCGCTGCGTCCCCCTTCCTTCCCTACCCCAGGTTTACTGGAGTTGTAAGGTTGAGGCCATACTTAGGATATCAGGACAAAGCCCCATTGTTCTGTATGCTCAAGGCCATAGCAGAGGATGTATGTGTGACCCTGGGACCCACAGCTGCACAGGCTCATCATGTGCCTGGGCTGGCCTCCCCTGGCTTTGCCGCGACTCGGAAAGTCATGGCAAATGGGTCTCGCTGGAGCAGCGCTTGGTTTGCTGTGTAGGAAGCAGCTTGAGCGAAGGACTGGTCACCTGCCTCCGGAAGCAGACCTCTAAAGGCGAGAGGCAGGCACGTAATGAGCAAGGCTGTCCCCTTTTCCGGCTGCTGTGGGCTGCGGAGGCACATGGGTGGATGGGTGTTGTTCTGCCTTCTCTCTCGGCTGGGGAATGGAGGAACCAAACAGAACTTGGACACATGCTGTACGGGGGCATGGCCATGCGCTTCCCATTCTTTTCTTTTTTTAAGTTTTTTTTGGTGGTGGTTTTGTTTTTTAGAGATGGGATCTCACTACGTTGTCCAGGTTGGAGTGCAGCGGCTCTTCATAGCACAGTCATGGTGCACTACAACCTCGAGCTTCTGGGCTCAAGTGATTCTGATTCTCCCACCTCAGCCTCCTGAATAGCTGGGGTTCTGGCTTCCCAGTCTTTTGAATACACCCACAAGGCCAGGAAAGTGCCCTCTGTGCTGTGTTTGTTCATGGTGTGGTACAGCCAGCAAAGTCCTGTGGGCATTCAGCCTTCAAGTCTTGTCAGGACTTAAAGACTGAGTTTTGTTCCTAAGTGAAGGTAATGACCAGTTTCCCTGGCTTATCTGTCTGGCATGACCGGGGCAGTGTTTCTGATGTGTAAACCCATACTCTTTGGTGAACAGAGCCCCCAGTTTAGGATTCAGGCCAACAAAGATTACTTCCAGCTCAATCTGGAAAGGGCAAGCATGCTCCTGCCTCGTGATGACAAGTGAGGAGCTCCGGAACTGGCATTCTTCTGGTGGAGACTGTCCTCGGCTTCTGCAAGGGGAAATGCAAATCCAGCCCCCTTCCCTCAGGCTGCAGTAGGAATGAGAACACGTTAGAACTTTGCTGTAGTTCTCATCATTGGCAGCTGTGTCAGCGACATGTCGAGGCATTGATAGTCACTTTATAAAGATACTGCACTCCAGTATTTAAGACAGTCGGTTGCAAGTATTAGTTTCAGCCGACGTGGCATGGATTCCATGGGTTCATCTTCGAAACCTTTCTTGCCAGTGCCCCAGACTATGGGTTATCAAATTTGCTGTACGTAAGAGTCCTTTAGGGAGCTTTAAAAAAATACTGATGCCGGCTGGTTGTGGCGGCTCATGCCTGTAATCCCAGCACTTTGGGAGGCTGTGGTGGGCGGATTGCTTGAGCCCAGGAGTTTGAGACCAACCAGGACAACACGGCGACACCTCATCTCTACAAAAAATATAAAAATTAGCTGGGTGTGGTGGTTGGCTAAGAGGGATTTACATTACTTGGGACTGATAAACCACCCAAGGCAGAGAAGGTGAAGGGTGTTGGGAGGCTGGAGCCTCCTTCCTGGTAGCACCCAGGGCTTGTGAGTGGTGATGGCCTTGCTGTGCCAGAGAGGCAGGGAGGGCCTTGCCCTACTCACCAGGCTTTGTTATTGTAAATTCCAGAAACCAGCAGGGGCGACAGAAACTAGGGCATTTGCTTTAATGGTGGCAAAGGGGACAAAATAAGGGAATACGTGTACACCTCTTAGCTGTAGTAAACTTTAAAGCGATTCTGAACATTGTGTGCATAATTATCTCACCTTTGGGGATGAAGAAAGGAGAGGTTGCAAATATGGTTGTTCACAGACTTCAAGGCTATGGTGGTGCCAACCTAAATAACACAGCGGCTCTCGAAAAGAAAATATTTATTTGGGAGCAAAGCATTGCAATGGGAATACGCATTCCACAGTAAGCTCTGTGCATAGTCAGTGTGGTCAAGGAAGACCAAGGCTTTTAAAGAAAAAATGAAGAGAATTACATAATTGCTTTAAGATAATTATCCTTGGCTACAAGGATCAGTAACAAGGGTGATGCCAATTTGAGGTTGGACGGGCAGTGGCTGGGCAGGTGTTGTTGGGGAAGTATTTTTTGTGTGGAAGGTGGTGATGGCCTTTAATGCAAGGTTGTGGTTTTGTAGGGTCTTTTGTGATAGTTTTATCAGGCATTTATGCATAAGACTCTTCATCAAATGCAGTGACTTGTTCAGAGGGAGGAAGCAGCTGAATTTCATGGGCCTGTTTGGTAAGAGTGCTTGATGGCTTAAAAATCACTGCTCCCTGGTGGCTCACACCTGTAATCTCAGCACTTTGGGAAGCCGAGGTGTCAATCACCTGAGGTCAGGAGTTCGAGACCAGTCTGAGAAACACAGTGAAACCCTGTCTCTACTAAAAATACAAAATTAGCTGGGCATGGTGATGCATGCCTGTAATCCCAGCTACTCAAGAGGCTGAGGCAGGAGAATTGCTTGAACCTGAGAGGCGGAGGTTGCAGTCAGCCGAGATCAGACCATTGCACTCCAGCCTGGGCGACAAGAGTGAAACTCCATCTAAAAAAAAAAAGACTCCTCTTCATGGCCTTCCCTAACCTATTTGTCAGGACTCTTTTTTTTTTTTTTTTTTTTTTTTAACACAAGTGACTCTATTTTGATTCTGACAATTTTCCCATTCCCTCTTTTGATCAAGATCTTTCCCCAAAAGCATCACTGAGAGTCATCCTGTAATTAGGTTTTGATGTCTCTCCATGCTTGGATGGACCTGTCTTGGGTTGTTGCTCTGGTCCCATGTTGGAGGGCGTGAGTGGTGGCCAGGAGTCAGTGTCAAACCCTTTCAGCCACATTTGAGCAACAAGGGAGCTTTGAAGGGAGTAGCTGTGAGGCTAGCCTACGTGGGGTCGATTGTTAAGTTCAGTTTTATCTATTTTGTAGTATTTTTCCATCATCTTAAAGTGCTGGGCCAGCATTATTCTGTTAGGAGTTTGTACTTATGCAAGAATTTCATAAGTAACAGATACAAAGCTTAAAAAGGGAAGATATAAACTAAAATTAATAGTCATATGACAATGCCAGTTTGTATAACAGTTTTCAGCCATGGATCTAGGCTTAAAGGCAACTGACTAAGTAAATCAAATGCCCATTATCGTGTCAAGGGAAAACGTGGGCAGTGGACAGGTAAGATCCTC
Organism: Cheracebus regulus; assembly: GCA_963574635.1. Classification (NCBI taxonomy): domain Eukaryota; kingdom Metazoa; phylum Chordata; class Mammalia; order Primates; family Pitheciidae; genus Cheracebus; species Cheracebus regulus. Next base: position 6,792 of record CAUYQU010104357.1, on the reverse strand, counting down.
ATTCTAATATGAAGTCTGCTTCTGACATCTTGGGAGGAGCTGTCCACAGCATGAAAACATCAACCTCTCATCCTGGTTTGCAATTTCAGTGTTTCTGGTAAGGCAGTGGGTGTTTCGATGATCTTTTTGTGTGACCCCCTACATAAGATGTGAGACTTGCTTCTTTTTCTTTTTTTCTTTTTTTTTTTTTGAGATGAAGTTTCACTGTTGTTGCCCAGGCTGGAGCACAATAATGTGATCTCAGCTCACTGCAATGTCCGCCTCCTGGTTTCAAGTGATTCTCCTGCCTCAGCCTCCCGAGTAGCTGGGATTACAGGCATGCGCCATCACGCCTAGCTAACTTTTTTGTATTTTAAGTAGAAACAGGGTTTCTTCATGTTGGTAAGGCTGGTCTTAAACGCCCAACCTCAGGTGATCCACCCGCTTCAGCCTCCCAAAGTGCTGGGATTACAGGCGTGAGCTACCGTGCCCGTTTGAGACTTGTTACTTAAAATACATCTAGTTTCATCTAATAGGTCTTAGGAACAGAGTACTCCCCAATTTTAGTAATTTCATGGAACACAATAGGATTGGAGAAATCTAGAAGAATTCAGAATCTAGTCTAGTCTACAGGCAGATAACAAGAACTTGAAGCAAATGCACAAAGCTACTACTTACAGTTTTTATAGTGTATTATAGTTTTTTTAAGAAGTATTTTTAAAGAAGTATTACCTTTTTCTCTTTACATTGATCACATCGGAATCTCAGATTTAAAAACCTCTGGAAGCTAGGACAAGACTTTAGATTTTATCTAGTCTTAAGGTTTCTGAGCCTGCCAAGAAGTGACAGTTTTAATTTATATACTAGAAGGCTGGGAACCCTTGAAGTCAAGCATTCTATACACATTTAATATATGGCATTTCAAACAAGCTTTGATAAAATAACTCATGTCTCTAATTGTATCCTGCTGTATAGAGAAGGCAGATTTTTACTGGGCTTATGCAACTAACCATATTGTCATAATAATACTCAGAAATGGTTTCCAAATTTTGGAGGAGTCAAGTTGGAAGAAAGCAAATGCTTTCACCCTGTTCATGAAAGTACACTTGACCAAATTGTTATAAACTGCAGATAGCTGAAGAAAGAAAACTGCCTTAAATCTGGAAAACAAAACAATGAAGTAAAGAACCAATAGCATTTTAAATAAAAATCATATAAACATTATCAATTATTTAATTTTAGGTAATTAATTTTTGTTTTGCTTGATCTGATTAGCAGTTTCATAAAGCCATCAGTTTATTTGAGTTCTGGGAGTTTTATTTAATCCACTGGTCTTAAAATTACTATAAATGTGTTCAAGAGTACTTGTTAGGGTCTTTTCCATGAAAAGCCATTTTGGACTATAGCTAATTGTAAATGTTTTTAGGAACAAATCAAAACAATAACTGTGGATGACGAAACACAGGATAGCCAAGGTTAAGAACCTGACAAACATTTATTGTAATCAGGAATTGCTAAGGAAATACAGTAATTTCTTTTATACACAACGGTTTAAGATAGCAACCAGAATCATGACTGACAGCACCACATCAGGACCATTAGACTTTTACACAATTTACATATTCTTTAGCATACTCACATCAATAACATCTCTACAAATATAACTTTAAAGCAGATTTAACATGACAAGTAAAATATGATTGATAATGTATTATCTACCTTTAACATATCCTTAAATTTAACTGAAAGAAGAGCTACTATCACTGATCATTTGTCAGTGTTTCCCATGGAGCAAGTAAGCCTAATCATTTCCTATCACTATGAGATGAGAGATACATTTTTTATGCTCTCCAGGGGCCTAACTGGTAAATCCCCAAGTTAATTTTAGGTCAAGAGACTTAATTTAGAATTTTGATCTTGGGGATGCCTGCTGAAGATGTCAAAAAATTTACAATACTTGCTAAAGACAGGATCACAGCTCACTGTGAAATAATAGTTTTTATTTAAGCAGAGTGGTAATTGAATGATTTTAAAAGCAACGCAGAAAGGTATCTGAAAGTAAAAAACCTTAACCCGTTTAAAACTCAGTTTTCCTGAGTAATCAAAAATCTAATAGAGATAACACAGGAAGTTACCCTAATAAAATATACATTCTTTGTTTTTTGGGGGGCCAGTTGCCAAAAGGTGAAGAAAAACCTCCTGCAGTGTGGTTGGTTTTCCTTATGGGAAGCCCATTTAGATAGCTTGGAAGTTGAACCTGATGAAAGTTCTAGATGTTGAGTGTACACTATATTATAGAGGAAAATAAACAAGAAAACTAGTACTTTGAGCAGAGGACTCATAGATCTTAGAGAAAGTGAGACTATGTAAAGTTTGCTTGTTAAATAGAACAATTTAGGCACATCAAGAAAAGCCGAGACAAGCTTGGTGGCTCATACCTGTAATCCCAGCACTTTGGGAGGCTGAGGCAGGCAGATCAGCTGAGGTCAGGAGTTTGAGACCAGCCTGGCCAACATGGCGAAACCCCGTCTCTACTAAAAATACAAAAATTAGCTAGGCATGGCGGCGGGCGCCTGTAATCCCAGCTACTTGGGAGGCTGAGGTGGGAGAGTCACTTGGACCTGGAAGGTGGAGGTTGCAGTGAGCTGACATCACGCCACTGAACTCCAGCCTGGGTGACAGAGCAAGACTCCACTTCAAAAAAAAAAAAAAAAAAAAAAAGCTAAGAGTAAAGAATCATAAATTATACTAGAGGAAAAGATCTTCAGGTCTTCAAGATAAACATTTTAGCATTGGGCCATATAGCAAAGTTAGAACTGAAAGGAAAAGTTATAGGCACTGAAAAAAAAAAAGTTGGAGGAGAGCGTTATCGTCTCAGACCTTATCAAGGGAAGAAAGAGCTGAAGGCAGTGATGCCTGACCTGCCAGTCATGCTGTGAGATACAGTCAAAGCTGAACTTCTGAGAGATGAACCTAAGAAGCTTTAAGATGAAAACTCTGCCTCAAGAAATGAAGTTACCATTTTGAATGTAAAAACAACATTTCTTTCTTGAAACGAAAGAAATTAAATTGCTTTCAGGAAAAAATGTGGCAGAAATAGAAACTGTCAGCCAGGCACAGGGACTCACATCTGTCAAACCAGCACTTTGGGAGGCTGAGACAGGAGGATCACTTGAGCCTCGTTTGAGACCGCTCTGGGTAATGTAGTGAGACCCCTGTCCTATGAAATAATTAAAAAATCAGCCAGGTGTGGTGGTGCATGTCTGTGCTTCCAGCTATATGGGGGGCTGAGGCAGGAGGATTGTTTGAGCCTGGGAGGTCAAGGCTGCTGTGAGCCATGATTGTGCCATTCCACTCCAGCCTGGGTGACACAGAGAGTCCCTGTATCCAAAAAAAAGTTGGAAATGAATCATTCAATGAACATCTATTGTTTAATTTAACATGGAACTTAAAGATTTTCAATTACATAAAAAGCTTATTTAGGCTGGGTGTGGTGGCTCATGCCTGTAATCCCAGCACTTTGAGAGGCTGAGGCGGGCATATCACAAGCGCAGGAGTTCAAAACCAGCCTAGCCAACATGGTGAAACCCTGTCTCTACTAAAAATACAAAAATTAGCTGGGTGTGGTGGCGCATGCCTATAGGCTAAGGCAGGCAAGAGAATCACTTGAACTCGGGGGGCGGAGGTTGCAGTGAGCTGAGATTGTGCCACTGTACTCCAGCCTGGGCTACAGAGCCAGACTCTGTCTCAAAAAAAAAGAATTATTTATAAACATGTATACCATTTACAAAATCTGTTTTTTACAATTATACCTGTATTGCTTATTAAAACTGAGATACTAGACAAAGCTAGTCATCACTTAGTTATTTCTCTGTTTACCTTTTTTTTTTTGAGACAGTGTCTCGCTTTGTTGCCCAGGCTGGAGCGCAATGGCGCAATCTCGGTTCACTGCAACCTCCGGCTCACTGCAACCTCCGACTCCCTGGTTCAGGCGAGTCTCCTGCCTCAGTCTGAAGAGTATCTGGGATTACAGGCACACACCACCATGTGCAGCAAACTTTTGTATTTTTAGTACAGTGTTTCCACCATGTTGGCCATGATGGTCTTGACCTCTGACCTCGTGATCCACCCACCTTGGCCTCTCACAGTGCTGGGATTATAGGAGTGAACCACCGTGCCTGGTGTGTTAACCATTTTTATAGACTGTGTGTATCAGGTGTTCACCTAAGAGCCTTAAAGTATATGGTTATTTTGTCAATAACTCAGAAGATACAGCTATTTTTATTAAACCAACAATATTAAATTAGTCTTACTTATCAAAGAATTGTACAAAAAATTATTTTAGGCTGGGTTTACAGTTTTATAATCTTTGCATTAAACCCTAATACCCTAAAACATCTAATGAAGATGAATATAAAACTGTCTGCCAGGAAACCCATGCAGAAACATATTAATATGTTGACAATTTTGAAGACATTTTAATTTTTATTTTATCAACAATTTAAAAACTAGTTTATTAAAGATATACTTAAGTCACATGAACTAAAAGGTATTCAGGCTAATTAATACAGAGAGCAAGTCGTACTTAATGTCATCAATAAGTTCTTGGAAACTGTGACTTAGGTGAAACAACATTCAGCAGGTCCTCAAATAATGTCACTTTGTTCAATGCTGTTTCATTATTATTATTATCATTTTTTAGATGGAATTTTGCTGTCACCCAGGCTAGAGTGCCATGGCACTACCTCTTGGCTCACTGCAGCCTCCATCTCCTGGGTTCAAGAGATTCTCCTGCCTCAGCCTCCTGAGCAGCTGGGATTACAGGCCTCTGCCACACACCCGGCTAATTTTTGTATTTTCAATAGAGACAGGGTTTCACCATGTTGGCCAGGCTGGTCTTGAACTCCTGACCTCAGGTGATCCACCCGCCTCAGCCTCTCAAAGTGCTAGGATTACAGGCATGAGCCACCACACCCGGCCAGTGCTCTTTCATTATAACATTGATGAGGAAAAAAATTGGTTTCATTATACATTGTTTTGTTCAAAGTCACAGTTTCCAACAACCTATTCACAACATTAAGTGAAGACTTAACTATATTTTATATGAATGCTCATTTAAGCCAATCTGAATTGAAAGGTCCATGCTAGATCTTACCATGAAGACACAACGTAAAACATAACGCACATACATATGTGTAAAATGCACTGAAACACAGAAATATCTTATATCTTTCATTTTAGAATTTTAATCATGGGACAATAAAACATATCAACTCACTGGTTTATAAAAGACAGTTGGATCCAAACTGTATTATTGACAAAATTGGAACCTGTTCATATGTCCGAACTTTATTTACCCTGATAGGTAATCTCATGAAGACTGTGGACCAAGATTTTAGACAAAGCAGTTTGTTTTTAAAAATCTCTTTTACTCCCCATTCTTTTTCTTTTTTTAAAAAGGAGCTTAGGGTTACATTTTCAGTGTTTATATTTTAGCTAGGACTGGCTGAATTGTGTAAGGAAAACAAACTCTCTAAATAGCCTTCAAATAGTAACAAATGTATCTTTTGTTTTCCAATCTGGTTTGCTTGGTTAATGTGAACAGGGAAGCATTTTAGCAGGGGTTGGTTGGTTGGTTTGGCTTTTTCTTTTGGGCCCCTGTGTGGCACAAAATACATTTTTTATACCAGACAGAGACTCCTTATATTACTGCTCTGAGCTCAAGGTTTTGTCTTGTTTCATCTGTGAACCTTTTATAAAGATTTATCTAATTTTTTCCTTTTAGACTATCAATCCTTCAACTAACTTTCATTACCCTAAACGATTATTACACAAAACTAAATCTACCTTAAAAGAGTTGTGTGACATTGATCACCATCTGCAGGGGTGTGTCCTGCAAACCCTGACTTCACAATGGGTGAATAAAATACACTCACACACGGAGTAAGGTGAAGAGTGGTCTAAGGAGGTTGTCAGCTGCTCTCAGAGGGCGATTGCAGCTACATGACCTCTACTCGCTGTTCCTCCTCACATTTATTTAATATATATTTCATAACAGAGGTTCTAAGTCTACAGGCTTGTGGATAATTAACGTGTTTAAAAGCGTAGTTTTAAGAAAGATAAAAGCGTTTGGTTCTGGGGAGCAGAACAAACACCATTAAGGAGTATCCCCTCCCGCCTTCTCCTGAGAGGACCATCGGATACAAAGTTTACATGTGTAAACAAGTTGTTAGAGTAGAGACAAAGAAATGTGGGTAAACAGACTTAACTAGGGAAGCTTCTATTATCTTTAATCTTCAGCCCATGACCTAATGCTCTAAGGAAACAGCTGCCTGCCATTAGGCTGTTCCCTAAGTTAATAAAAACCTTTTGGCCTTCTAAAAGGTTTGAGACTATAATCTTACAACTTTCCCTAATATTTCCCTTAATATTTTGCCAACCACCCTGAGTGAATCCCTACAGAGATGATTCTTGGGTCTAGATTGTTGGTTTTGGTTTAAAAAATCTTGGCTTAAATGCCCTAAGCAGTGAGTTTTATCTCAACACCAGTAGAAAAGTCAGTATATTTAAATTAAGCAGAAAAAAATAGAGATAGAGAATTTAGAAGACTCTACATGCTAACTCTATAGTTGTAGAGGTGTTTTTTTTTATTTTTATTTTTATTTTTATTTATTTTTTTTTTGAGAAAGAAAGAGGAAGAGATTTTAGAAAAAGAGAGAAAAGGAGAAAGAAAGAAACAGCAAAAGAAAGAAAAAAAGAATGAAAGAAAGAAAGAGGAAGAGAAAGAGGGAGAGAGAATGGGATTCTTGTTTT
>CAUYQU010104356.1:0-20844 GCA_963574635.1 Cheracebus regulus | reverse complement strand
GCCTGTAATCCCCGCTAATCAGGAGGCTGTGGCTGGTGAATTGTTTGAACCCAGGTGGTGGTGGTTGCAGTGAGCCGCTTACAAAAAAAAAAAAAAAAAAAAAAAAAAAAAAAAGGAGAGAGATGGGGTTTTTCTGTGTTGCATATGTTGGTCTCAACCTCCTGGGCTCAAGTGATTCTCCTACCTTGGACTCCCAAAGTGCTAGGATTATAGGCATGAGCCACCATGGCCAGCCATAATCAATTTCAGAATATTGTCATTGTCCTCTGTAGTGATTTGCCATCACCTCCCAATCCCCCAACTCCCCCACACCCAGTTATCTACTTTCTGTCTCTATGGATTTGTGTATTCTGGACATTTCCTATAACTGGAATCAAATAATATGTGACTTTTTATGACTGGCTTCTTTCACGAAGCATATTTTCAGGTCATCCATATTGTAGCATGGATCAGTGCTCCATTCCTTTACAGATAGGGTCTCACTCTGTCACCCAGACTTGAGTGCCATGGTGCCATCATAGCTCACTGCAACCTCAAACTCCCAGAGTCAAGTGATCCTCCTGCCCCAGACTCCCAAGCAGCTAGGACTGTAGGCACACGCCAACCACACCTGGTCAATTTTTTATTTCTTTGTTTTGTAGAGATGGGGTCTCACTATGTTGTTCAGGCTGGTCTTGAACTCCTGGCCTCAACCAGGCCTCCTGTCTCAGCCTCCCAAAGTGCTGGAATTATAGGCATGAGCTGCCATGCCTGACCCTTCATTCTTTTTTATGGCCAAATAATATTCCACTGCCTGGATATATCATATTTTATTTATCCATTTGTAGGTTAATGGACATTTGGATTGTTTCCACTTTTTAGCTATTATGAAGAGTGTTGCCATGAACATTCTTGTACAGTTTTTTTGTAGAGATGTAGTTAAATTTAATTCCATAGCCATTTCTTGGATAGGTTCTAATCTACCCATTTTATCCTCGAGGAAGAGCCTCACAGACCTGAAGTAACTTCTGTCAGATCACATAACTGACATATAACTGACTTGTGTCAGTTCCTGACTGGTAGAATGGGGTCCTAAATCCGGGTCCTGCCAGTCTTCTTTAGTGATTACAAGTCCGTAAGTTACACAGAAGCTCCATTTCTTTCACTGCCCCATCTATGGCATCTAGCACAGTGCTGGTTGGCCCACAACAAATATTTGTTAAAGAGGTGAATGAGTGGTGGTCTGTGTTCTTGGGACCTAGAGCAAGAGTGTCACTCTAGTCCTGGGTCCGCCTTGTGCCTGTGGCTGCTTGTGTGGGGGATTCTAGGGCAAATGTCCTGTCTACATTTTTTTTTTTGAAACAAAGTCTCACTCTGTTGCCCAGTCTGAAGTGCAGTAGCGTGATCTAGGCTCATTACAACCTCCAACTCCTGGGTTCGAGCGATTCTCCTGCCTCAGCCTCCTGAGTTGCTGGGACTACAGGCACGAGCCACCATGCTCGGCTAATTTTTGTATTTTTAGTAGAGACGGGGTTTTACTGTGTTGGCCAGGCTGGTCTTGAACTCCTGACCTTGTGATCAGCCCACCTCAGCCTCCCAAAGTGCTGGGATTACACCGCGCCCGCACTATATCTTGTCTAAATTCTGACCACTGAATAAAATGGGCCCAGCCTGGCTTGCCTTCTCTTACACTTGAACCTGGTTAGGACCCCAGAGAGCAGCATCTGGCCTTTCCCATGCTCCTCAAGGCTTTCACAGTGTCTGGTAACTGCCAGCTCTCAGACATTGGGCAGACCTGGTCATCTTTACTAGAGCTGCCCTCAAAGGAATCCCAGGAGGAGGTGGCCCCATTACCCACTGCCTCTTCCTGCATGAGGTTTCGACATCCCTGACCTCTGTTTTGGGCCCACCCTGTAGGAAACAAGTTCGTGACCTTGGCATTAAATTAGGTATTGAAGGTTAGAGAACACCAGGAGCACGTTGAAACTCTAGCCTGATTTTCCATTTTTCCTTCCCTCTCCAGGGTCTGCAAGTGGATGATGAGATTGTGGAGTTTGGCTCTGTGAACACCCAGAACTTCCAGTCTCTGCATAACATTGGCAGTGTGGTGCAGCACAGCGAGGGGGTGAGTGGGGCCGCCTGGTGTCTCGGGCTGTTTGGGCTTCTCTATCAGCAGGCCATAGACTGGTGGCTTGCAAACAACAGAAGTTCATTTCTTACAGCTCTGGAGGTAGGGAAGTCCAAGATCAAGGCACCAGTAGATTTGATGTCTGGGGTGGGCTTGTTTCCTAGCCTCAAGGTGGTGTCTTCTTGCTGTGTCCTCATGTGGTGGAAAGCGGGACACCTGGAACCTCTTGTATAAGGGCACTAATCCCAGTAGTGGCTCCACCCCTCATGACCTAATCACCTTGCAGAGACCCCACCCCCTAATGCCATCACATTGGCTGTTAGGATTTCAACATATGAATTTGAGGGGGTCACAGACATCCAGATCATAGCACAGCCTCTGGACTATAGCCCTGGAGTTGCTGGGGCAGGAAGTGTTGCTGCGGCCTTGGACTTGCCTTCATGGTGTTGCTTGGCACAGTCTCACTCAGGGCCTTGGCACCTGCGGTTCCTTCTGCCTAGAGTGCTCTTCCTCTTCATCTCCCCTCTGCTTTACACCAGTAACATGCTCGCAGGGGGCCTTTCCCGGCTACCCTAACCCAAATTCCCTTCTTCTCTATCCTGTCTGTTTTCATTTAGCAAGGTTTCTTAGAGATCTTTTCTTTTCTTTCTCTTTTTTCTTGCTTTTGAGATGGAGTCTCGCTCTGTCGCCCAGGCTGGAATGCAATGGTGCTATCCCGGCTCACTGCAGCCTCCACCTCCCACTTCAAGCGATTCTCCTGCCTCAGCTTCCTGAGTAGCTGGGATTACAGGTGTGCGCCATCATGCCTGACTAATTTTTTTTTTTTGAGACACAGTCTTACTCTGTCACTAGGCGCCAGGCTGGCATGCAGTGGCACGATTTTGGCTCACTGCAACCTCTGCCTCCCAGGTTCAAGCAATTCTTCTGCCTCAGCCTCCCGAATAGCTGGAACTACAGGCGTGCGCCACCACGCCCCGCTAATTTTTTGTATGTTTTAGTAGAGATGGGGTTTTACCATGTTGGCCTGGATGTTCGCGTTCTCTTGACCTCATGATCCGCCTACCTCGGCTTCCCAAAGTGCTGGGATTACAGGTGTGAGCCACTGCGCCCGGCCTAATTTGTGTATTTTTAGTAGAGATGGGGTTTCACCATGTTGGCCAGGTTGGTCTTGAACTCCTGACCTTGTGATCTGCCCGCCTTGGCCTCCCAAAGTGCTGAAATTATAGGTGTGAGCCACCGTGGCTGGCCCTTTTCTTTCTTTTTAAAGACAGAGTTATGCTCTTTCACCCAGGTTGGAGTGTGGTGGCACCATCATAGCTACCACACCGGCTAATTTTTTTATATTTTGTAGAGATGGGGTCTTGCTGTGTTACCCAGGCTGGAATTTTTTTTGCTATTTTTTAGCAAAGATCTACGCTTTTCAGGAGTGATATTTTGGGAAAGCCCAGGGGAATTATTAACTAAAGTTTTTTGTTCCCAAATGAAGTCTCCAGTTTAACCAACAGTTCTGTTTTTTTTTGAGACAGAGTCTCTCTCTGTTGCTAGGCTGGAGTGCAGTGGTAGGATCTTTGCTCACTGCAACCTCAGCCTCCCAAGTAGCTGAGACTACAGGTGAACACAACCACGCCCAGCTAATTTTTGTATTTTTAGTAGAGGTGGGGTTTCACCATGTTGGCCAGGCTGGTCTTGAACTGCTGACCTCATGATCCACCCGCCTTGGCCTCCCAAAGTGCTGGGATTACAGGAGTGAGCTACTGTGCCCAGCCATTCCTGTGAGTTTTCACAAATTTATGTAGTATGTCATCACCACCGTGATGAAGGTGGAGAACATTCCATTACCCCGTAAAATTGCCTCAGGCCTCTTTGTATTTAACTCCTCTCCCCCAACTTCCAGAATGTCGTAGAGAGAGAAACCACATAGTATGTTGCCTTTTGAGTCTGATGTCCTTCACTTAGCAGAGTGGACTCTGAGACTCTTCTGTCTGTTGTGTGGATCTGTAATTCATTCCTTTTTTTTTTTTGAGATGGAGTCTTGCTTTGTTGTCCAGATTGGAGTGCAGTGGTGCAGTCTCAGCTCACTGCAACCTCTGACCCCAGGTTCAAGTGATTCTCCTGCCTTAGCCTCCTGAGTAGCTGGGATTGCAGGTGCCAGGCTAATTTTGTATTTTTAGTAGAGACAGGATTCACCATGTTGGTCAGTCTGGTCTTGACCTCCTGACCTCAGGTGATCCACCTACCTTGGCCTCTCAAAGTGTTGGGATTAGAGGTGTGAGCCACGGTGCCTGGCCTAATTCGTTGTTTTTGATTCCTAAATAGTACTCCAAAGTGTAGATGGACCACAGATTATTTATCCACTTACCAGTGAGGGGCATTTAGGTTGTTTCCAGTTTTTTGTCATTCTGAGAAAAGCTGCTGGTTTTTAATCTGTCTTTTCCAGTTAAATGTATTCTACCTTCCTTGTAGGCCTATAAATCCTTCTTTATAAAGGTAGTCATTCAGTTTTAAGCAAAATGAACCTTTTCTTCATGTGAAATTTCACAGGGAATTCCAAGATGTCGCTGGATAAAAGCTGAGCTGCCACAGTGGGCTGGAGAGTAGAGAAGGCTGAGCTGCCGTTCAGTGGGCTGGCGGGTGGAGATTGCATGTTGTGAGAAGGGCCTGCCTGGCTTCAGCCTCTTCCCCTCAGGGAACCTGAGCTTAGCTGGAGAATCAAGGATCCAGTTTCTTTTGTGAGTCAAAAAAACCTCATGGCATTCAATGGGAGGCATTTAGGTAGTTTGCAATTTTGTGGAGATTAACACTCTTGTAGATACATCTCTATTTCTTTTTTTTTTTGAGATAGAGTCTTGCTCTGTCGCCCAGGCTGGAGCACAATGGCGCAATCTTGGCTCACTGCAGCCTCTCTCTCCTGGGTTCAAGTGATTCTCCTGTCTCAGCCTCCCGAGTAGCTGGGACTACTGGCATGCACCACCATGCCCAGCTAATTTCTGTATTTTTAGTAGTGACCAGGTTTTGCCATATTGGCCAGGCTGGTCTCTGTCTCTTGACCTAGTGATCTGCCTGCTTCGGCCTCCCAGAGTGCTGGGATTACAGGCATGAGCCACCGCGCCCTGCTGATACATCTCTCTTTCTTTAGCAAACTTTCTTTTTTTTGAGATGGAGTCTTGCTCTTGTTGCCCAGACTGTAGTGCAATGGCTCGATCTTGGCTTACTGCCACCGCCACCTCTTGGATTCCAGTGATTCTCTCGCCTCAGCCTCCAGAGTAGCTGGGGTTACAGGAAACTGTCATCATGCCTGGCTAATTTTTGTATTTTTGTAGAGATGGGGTTTCACCATGTTATTGGCCAGGCTGGTCTTGAACTCCTGACCTCAGGTGATCCACCCACCTCAGCCTCCCAAAGTGCTGGGATTATATTCGTGAGCCACTGCTCAAACTTCTACAAGTGGGATTTCTAGAACAAATGCGTTTATTTTCAAGAGAAAAAAATATTTAAAAAATATAAGTGACTGCTGATGGATAAGGGGTTTCTTTTTGGGTGATGAAAATAATCCAGAATTAGACACTGGTGATTGTTTATACTAAATATATTGAATATACTGAACTCTGAATATACTAAAACCCACTTGGTTGTATACTTTACAATGATGAATTTCATTGTATGTGAATTATGTCACGATAAAGTAGGCTGGTTGCAGTGGTGCACACCTGTAGACCCAACAATTTGGGACACCAAGGCAGGAGGATCACTTGAGGCCAGGAGGTTGAGACCAGCCTGGGCAATATTAGGAGACTATCTCCAAAATGTTTTTTTTGAGAGACAAAGTCTCACTCTTGTTGCCCAGGCTGGAGTGCAGTGGCGTGATCTCAGCTCACTGCAGACTCCGCCTCCTGGGTCTAAGCCATTCTCCTGCCTCAGCCTCCTGAGTAGCTGGGATTACAGGCACCTGCCTCCATGCCCAGCTAATTTTTGTATTTTTAGTAGAGACGGGTTTTCATCATGTTGGCCAGGCTGGTCTCTATCTCCTGACCTCAGGTGATCTGTTTGCCTTGGCCTCCCGAAGTGCTGGGATTACAGGCATGAGCCACTGTGTCCGGCCCAAAAATATTTTTTAAAATATTAGCCAGGCATGGTGGCATGTGCCTATAGCCCCGGCTGCTCTAGAGGCTGAGGCAGGATGATCAGTTGAGCCCAGGAGTTCAAGGGTGCAGTGAACCAAGGTCATGTCACTGCACTGCAGCCTAGGTAAGAGAGTGATACCTTGTCTCAAATAAATAAAATGCATATTTATCCTTTAAAAAATCACATAGTGCAATTTTATTTATAAATAAAAGTTCTAGTGTTACAGCTCTTTAAGAATTTGTCTTGCAGGACTTCTGGTCGTCACTGTAAACGCCCCCTCTCCCTAAACAATTTTTTAAAAAGTCCTGTGTCTCTCCCTTCCTTAGTGCCTTCGGCTGCACATGCTGGGTCCTGTGCTAGGTACTAGGGCTGTAACGGGGAAGGAAGCAAACGGGCCTTGCCTTGGGAGCACTTTGGTGGGGGAGACAGGCATTCGTCAAATATCACAGCTGCATAATGATACACACTGCTAAGTGTTATGAAGGAAGAGTGTTAAAAAGCTCAGAGAGTAAATCATGGGGCCCTGATTTAGTTTGGGATTGAAGGCGTGTTTCTCAGGATGTGACCCTCAGATGTGTATAGAAGTTCCTCCGGTCGGGGGGAAGCTGGCAGGGAGAAAAGCCTTCAAAGCAGGTTCATAGGCCCTGGCGTGGGAGGATCAAAGAACTCAAAGGAGGTTGGAGCCTGGAGCAGAGTGGAGAGAAGGGGAGGAGGCGAGGCTGGGAGGTGTAAGGTCAGGCTTGTGGTCCTTAGTAAAGATTGTGGTGTTTTTTCCTGAGATGCTGAAGGGAGCCACCGCACAGTTCCAGATCGGGATGTGACATGTGTAAGGTGCTTTCTCTGGATGTTAGGTAGGGAACAGATTGGAGGGTGACAGCTTTAGCAGCCAGTCAAGAGAGGATGGTGGCTGTGACAAACAGGGTACAGGAAGGGGCCTATCAGAGAGAAGTTTAGGGTGTAAAATCCATGGCCCTTAACCTGATGGAGTGTGTCAAGGAGGCCTCCAGGTTTCCAGCTTGCCCAGGGGTGTCATTTACAGAACTGGAAGCACACGAGTATGTCCCTCACACAGTTTCCGGGTGTGGGTACATGTGTCTACAGCCACTGCTTTTCTTTTTTAAAGGACAGGGTCTCTTGCTCTTCTGCCCAGGCTGGAGTGCAGTGGTGCAATCTTAGCTCATTGCAGCCTCAAACTCCAGGGCTTGAACAATCCTCCTGCCTTGGCCTCCCAAGTAGCTGGGACGACAGGTGTGTACCACCACACCTGGTTAATTTTTTTTTGTTTTTTGAAGAGACGGTCTCACTATGTTGCCCAGGACGGCCTAGAACTGGGCTCAAATGAGCCTCCTGCCTGAGCCCCTCAAAGCATTGGGATTATTAAGCGTGAGCCACCACGCCTGGCTGTGATTGCATCTCAGCAAAGATGACGCAGAAAAGGCCTCCTGTACATGTTGCTCTGGATTTCTGCCCACTTCAAAGGGAATTCCATGTCAGCACATGTTTATCTTCATTCTTTTGAATGATCCCACCATATCCATTGGTCGGTTCACTTCTTTTATTTAAACAGCCTCCCCTATGGGACATTTAGGTTGTTTCCAGTGTTTGGCCATTGCAAACAATGGTGTAGTGAGTGTCCTGGCCTGTGGGAGAATGTCTGCTGTATTGCTAGACATGTCATTACTGAGTTGAAGGCAGTGCACATTTACCCTTCATGGATCTTGTCAAGGAGTCCTCCCGGAAGCTTGTGCCAGGGCACATTCTCTCAAGTAGTACCTGTGAGTGTGTCTTTTTCTAGCCCTCCCTACTATGCTTTGCAATAACAGTTATTCTTTGACAATCTGGTAGGAAATGACTTTTTTTTTTTTGAGATGGAGTCTAGCTCTGTCGCCCAGGCTGGAGTGCAGTGGCATGATCTCAGCTCACTACAACCTCCATCTCCCAGGTTCAAGCGAATCTCCAGCCTTAGCCTCCAGAATATCTGGGACTATAGGTATGCGCCACCACCTCCAGCTAATTTTTGTATTTTTAGTAGAGATGGGGTTTAACTGTTGTTGTCCTGGCTGGTCTTGAACATCTGACCTCAGGTGATCCACCTGCCTCAGCCTCCCAAAGTGCTGGGATTACAGGTGTGAGCCACCACACCTGGCTGGAAATGGCATTTTGCTGGGGTTTTTTCTTTATGCTATATTTTCTTAGATTTAGAGATTCCATTGATAGACCTGACATATTTTTTGTGTATGTGGTAAATATATATATATATATATAACATACAAAAATTGTTATTTTAGACTGGACACCGTGGCTCACACCTGTAATTCCAGGAGTTTGAGACCAGCTTGGCCAACATAGTGAAACCTTGTCTCTACTAAAAATACAAAAATTAGCCAGGTGTGGTGGCATGAGCCTGTAATCCCAGTTACTTAAGAGACTGAGGCAGGAGAATTGCTTGAACAAACCCTGGAGGCAGAGGTTGCAGTGAGCTGAGATCGTGCCACTGTACTCCGGCCTGGGTGACAAGAGCTAAACTTTGTCTTAAAAAAAAAAAATGACCATTTTAACCATTAAAAAAATCTACACTTCGGTAGCATTAAGTACATTCACATTGTTTTACAAACATCACCCTATCCATCTCCGGAACTTTTTCACCCTCCTAGACAAACCCAGTCCCTATTAAGCACTAACTCTCCATTCCACTTTCCCAGCCCAGACACCCACCATTCTACTTTCTTTTTCCATGAATTTCACTACTCCAGGGACCCCATCTAGGTGAAATCTTACATACTGCAGAGTTTTTTTTGTTTTTTGTTTTGTTTTGGGATGGTATCTCGCTCTGTTGCCCAGGCTGGAGTGCAGTGGCGTGATCTCAGCTCACTGCAACCTCTGCCTCCCAGGTTTGAGCCATTCTCCCGCCTCAGCCTCCCTTAGTAGCTGGGACTACAGGCACGTGCCACCAGGCCTGGCTAATTTTTGTATTTTTAGTAGAGATAGGGTTTTGCCATGTTTGCCAGGCTGGTCCTGAACTCTTTACCTCAGGTAATCTGCCTGCCTCAGCCTCCCAAAGTGCTGGGATTACAGAATATTGTATAATTTTTATCTGGCTTATTTCAGCTAGCACAATGTCCTCAAGGTTCATTCATGTTACAGCATGTGTCAGAATTTCCTTCCTTTTAAAGGCTGTATAATATTCCACTGTATGTGTATACCGCATTATTTTTGTCCATTCATTAGTCCATGGACACAGGGTTGCTTCCACCTTTTTGTTGTGAATCATGCTGTGAACATGGTTGTACCAATATCTGTTCAAATCCTACTTTCATTTCTTTGCATATACACCCAGAAATTTAATTGCTGCATCATGTGGTCATTCTGTGTATAAGGTTTCTAAAAACTTTTTTAACTTTAATATATGAACTTTTTTTTTTTTTTTTGAGAGGGAGCCTCGCTCTGTCACCCAGGCTGGAGTGCAGTGGCACAATCTCAACTCACTGCAACCTTCACCACCTGGGTTGAAGCAGTTCTTTGGCCTCAGCCTCCCAAGTAGCTGGGACTACAGACACACACTACCACCAGCTAATTTTTGTAATTTTAGTAGAGATGGGATTTCACCATGTTGGCTAGGATGGTCTCAATCTCTTGACCTCATGATCTGCCCACCTTGGACTCCCAAAATGCTGAGATTACAGGCATGCGCCACCGCACCCAGCCTTGTTTTTTTTTTTTTTTTTTTTTTTTGATAATTGGGGTGTGGTGGAATCCCACTGTGGTTTTGAGTCTCATTTCTCTAATGATTAATGACATGGAGCATCTTTTCCCGTGCTTTTTGATCATTTGTATTTCTTCTTTGAAGAAATGTCTATTCAGGTCGGGTGGTGTGGCTCTCTCCTGTAATCCCAGTGCTTTCAGAGGCCAAGGCGGGTGGATCACTCAAGCTCAGGAGTTCAAGACCAGCCTGGGGATTATGGCGAAACCCTGTCTCTAGAAAAAAAATACAAAAATTACCTGTTGTGGAGGCTTGTGCCTAGAGTCCCAGCTACCCAGGAGGCTGAGGCAGGAGAATCACTTTAGCCGAGGAGACGGAGGTTGCAGTGAGCCGAGAGCATGTCACTGCACTCCAACCTTGGTGACAGGAGTGAAACCCTGTCTCAAAAAAAAAAAAAAGTTCAACTCCTTTGCTCGTTTTCTAATCAGACTTTTTGTGGATGTTGAGGTTTAGGAGTTATTTATATGTTCTGGATATTAAATCCTTATTATATATATGATTTGCATGTATTTTCTTTCCTTTTTTTTCTTGTTTTGAGTCAGAATCTCGCTGTCACCCAGGCTGGAGTGTAGCAGTATATCAGTGGCTTACTGCAGCCTTGAGTTCCTGGGCTCAAGTGATCTTCCCACCTCAGCTTCCCAAGTAGCTGGGACTATAGGCGTGCAACATCAAACCTGGCTAATTAAAAACAAATTATTTTTTTAAAGATGAGATCTCCCTGTGTTGCCCACTGGTCTTGAACTTTTGGGCAGAAGCAGTCCTCCTGCTTGGGCCTCTGAAAGTGCTGGGATTACATGTGTGAGCCACCGTACCCAGCATGTATGTATTTTCTCCTGTCATGTGGGTTGCCTTTCCACTCTGTTAATAGTGTCATTTGATACATAAAAGTTTTAGTTTTGTTTTTGTTTATTTTGTTTTTGAGATGGAGTTTTGCTCTCGTTGCCCAGGCTGGAGTGCAATGGTGTGATCTCTGCTCATTGCAACCTCTGCCTCCCAAGTTCAAACGATGCTCTTGTCTCAGCCAAGTAGCTGGGATTACAGGCATCTGCCACTATACCTGGCTTATTATTTGTCTTTTTAGTAGAGATGGGGTTTCACCATGTTGGTCAGGCTGGTATCAAACTCTTGACCTCAGATGATCCACCTGCCTCAGCCTCCCAAAGTGCTGGGAGTACAGGTGTGAGCCACCGCGCCTGGCCAAAAGTTTTAGATTTTTGATGACATCTTGTTTTATTTATTTATCTTTATTTTTTTGAGACAAGGTCTCACTCTGTTACCTAGGCTGGAGTGCAGTGGTGTAATCATAGCTCACTGCAGCCTTGACTTCCCAGAGATCCTCCTGCGTCAGCCCCACTGAATAGCTGGGACTACAGGTGCACACCACCATGCATAGCTAATTTTTTTACTTTATGTAGAGCCAGGGTTTCACCATGCCCAGGCTGGTCTTGAACTCCTGGGCTCAAGTGATCTTCCTGCCTCCCAAAGTGCTGGGATTACTGGTGTGAGCCACCGCACCCAGACATGGTATTTTAATTTGTAATTTTCTTTGGTATGTACTCCCCCCACTTTAATTTTAATTTTTTAAATTAAAGTAATAGATATAGGCTGAGTGCAGTGGTGCATACCTGTAATCCCTGCACTCTGGGAGGCCAAGCTGGGTGGATCACCTGAGGTCAGAAGTTCAAGACCAGCCTGGCCAACATGGCGAAACCCCATTTCTACTGAAAATACAAAAATTATCTGGGCATGGTGGCGCGCACCTGTAATCCCAGCTACTCAGCAGGCTGAGGCGGGAGAGTCGCTTGAAACTGGGAGGTGAAGGTTGCAGTGAGCCGAAATTGTGCCACTGTACTCCAGACGGGGCAACAGAGTGAGACCCCTATGTCAAAAAAAAAAAAAAAAGAAAGTAAGTCATACATACCTATGGGGGCATGGTGGCACACGCCTGAAATCCCAGCACTTTGGGAGGCTGAGGTGGGCAGACCACTTGAGCCCAGGAGTTAGAGACCGGGCCAGCCAATATGGTGAAGCCTTGTCTCTACTAAATATACAAAAAATTAGCTGGACATAGTGGTGCATATCTGTAGTTACTGAGAAGGCTGAGGCATGAGAATCGCTTGAACCTGGGAGGCTGAGGTTGCAGTGAGCTGAGATTGCACCACTGCACTCCAGCCTGGGCAGCAGAGCAAGACTCTGTCTCAGAAAAATAAAGTAATACATACACTTGGTTAAAAAATTGATAATATGGAAATATATAAAAGTGAACATCTTCCTCTTATTCAAAAGGACTAGTCCTCTCTGGAAGTAACCACTCTGAATGGGTTTTTGCATGTTGTTCCAGAAAACTTCACATGCACAAAGCAACATAGGTGCCTTTATAGAAAATATTATCAGCTGGGCACGGTGGCTGACGCCTATTATCCCAACACTTTGGGAGGCCGAAGTGGGTCTATCCCTGAGGTCAGGAATTCTGAGACCAGCCTGGCCAGTATAGTGAAACTCTGTCTCTACTAAAATTATAAAAATTAGCCAGGTGTGGGGGCACACACCTGTAGTCCCAGCAACTCAGGAGGCTGAGACACAAGAATCGCTTGAACCTGCCAGCCTGGGTGACAGAGCGAGACTCTGTCTCAAAAAAAAAAAAAAGAAAATATTATCAAATAGGTTTACACTTTGCTGGGGTTTTTGTTTTTGTTTGACTAAAACGCTTCTTCTCTTACTGTATTTGAACAATACCTATTGATGGACATTTCTGGTGTTTTCAGTTTTGAATCTCCACGTCGCCCTGGAATGAGCACTTCATTTGCATATCATCTTGTAATTGTGTATATGTACCTTGGATGTACCGCTTACAGATTGTTGGTGGAGGGACATGTGTTTTTCGAGGAAGATGGTACTGATGTCAACACCTGGCTGCCCCGAGAGTACAGCGCCACGTTCCCCACCCTCTCGCCAACCACAGGATTATGCTGAAAATAAAAATCTTTACCAATTTCATAGGCAAAACATGGGGTCTCAGCATTTTAGCCTGCATCTCTAAGTATGAACGAGGCTGAACGTGAAACGAGCTTATTTTCCTTTCAGAAGCCCCTGAATGTGACGGTGATCCGCAGCGGGGAAAGACAACAGCTTAGACTTGTTCCCACACGCTGGGCAGGAAAAGGACTGCTGGGGTAAAGTATCAGTTTCTGCTCATTCTCACTGGGACTTCATTTGAGTGTTTGTTAAATATGAAGCTGGAGGGGAAGGCTGGGGAGACATTGGAGAGTAATGGGAATCCCCAGTTTGCATGGAAACTGCAGATGAATCCTCATGCTAGGAACCAGACTACAGCTGTAGAAGCAGAGGGAGCCCCAGTGTCTGTCCCGTCTGTCCTGGGAGTCTCTCCTCTAGTTCATTCAGGAACTGGGCATTTGCTTTTTTTTTTTTTTTTTTTTTTTTTAGACAGTCTTAATCTGTCGACAGGCTGGAGTGCAGTGGCATGATCTCGGCTCACTGCAGCCTCTGCCTCCTGGGTTCCAGCGATTCTCCTGCCTCAGCCTCCCAAGTAGCTGGGACTACAGGCACGCGCCACCATGCCCAGCTAATTCTTTGTATTTTAGTAAAGACAGGTAAAGACAGGTTTTCACCATGCTGGCCAGGATGGTCTCAATCTCCCGACCTCGTGATCCGCCCACCCAGGCCTCCCAAAGTGCTCGGATTACAGGCATGAGCCACCACGCTTGGCTTACTTTAAATTAAAAGAATGAAAGAACATGGGTGAAAAGGTCAGAAGGGCTCGGCCTCTGACCTTCCTGAAGGGAGCCTCCAAACTTATGCCATTCCTTTTCTTCTTTCTTCTAGCTGCAACATTATTCCTCTGCAAAGATGATTGTCCCTGAGAACAGTTACAGAAGGCATCTTCCCTTGCTCTGGACTTGGGTCTAGGGATTTCCTTGTTGCCTTCTCTCCCTGAAGCATAAGGATCTGGAAGACGCTTATAGCCTGAACTTCTGGATGCTGGCAGTGCTGTGGCCCACTAGTGTTACCTCTCTGGATTAAGGCATTCTTAAAACACTTGTGCTTGGCGTCTTTCGCAAATTAAGCCGTGGCCCTAAATGGGAGTTCTCCGGATTGTGGGCAAGTGGGCGGTGGTTATTCTGGCAGATGCTGATGTGATTATTATCATTATTTTTAATAAACAGAGTTTTACAGTGCTGATATGACTCTGTTGTCACCCCAACTGAATTTCGTTTGAACTCTCTAAACCAAAGCTCGGATGGGGTCCCAACAGCTTCATAGAAAGGTGGGCAAAACAAGCCAGCAGTTGCGAAGTCAGGATTTGACCAACACATTTCTTTGCGCTGAGGCCTTGCTGTTGTGGATTCGGAAATTGCTAAGTAGTTCTGTGCTTCCTCAGCGGCTGCGCCGTTTGGACCACAGGAGCTCCCTTCGGAGAATGGGAAAGCCTGGAGGTAGCCCAGTGTGGTTGCATGTCAGCTTCCTCTTCAGGATCCCACCAGAGGGCAGCAAGCTCCTTTCACTTTGGTAATAAAAGCCTCTATGTTTTTGTGTGTTTTTGTTTTTTGGAGACAGGGTCTTGCTTTGTCACCCAGGCTGGAGTGCGGTGCTATGATCAATGTTCACTGAAGCCTCGACCACCTGGGCATTGCCTCAGCCACCCACGTATCTGGGACCACAGGTGTGTACCACCATGCATAACTAATTTATTTTTTGTAGAGACAGGGTCTCCCTGTGTTGATCAGGTTGGTCTCAAACTCCTAGGCTCAAGCAAGCCTCCTGCCTTGGCCTTCTAAAGTGTGGGGATCACAGGCTGAGCTACTGTGCTCAGCCCACTTCTAGTTTGACTTTTTATAATTGAACCTCCTGGCTATGCCCTGAAATCAGTACTAATTTGTAAACTGCTGAGGTGTGAATAGGAATGGGTAGTGCTGGCAGATCAGACTTCTTGAAAATACTTATTCTTCCTCCCTTTTTGTCTTTTTTTTTTTTTTTGAGACTGAGTTTCGCTTTTGTTGCCCAGGCTGGAATGCAATGGCACGATCTCAGCTCACTGCAACCTTTGCCCCCGGTTCAAGGGATTCTTCTGCCTCAGTCTCCCGAGTAGCTGGGATTACAGGTGGCCGCCACCAAGCCAGGCTAATTTTTTTGTACTTTTAGTAGAGACAGGGTTTTACCATGTTGGCCAGGCTGGTCTCGAACTCTAGACCTCAGGCAATCCACCCACCCTGGCCTCCCAAAGTGCTGGAATTACAGACATGAGTCGCCGTGCCCAGCCTTGTCTTTTTTAGGATGGTAATATGAGTCCCAGTGATTCCTGCCGATGCTTTGAATCTCCTCTTCTCCATGATAGCACAGTGTTTATTTCCCCAGTTCTTGCACACCACTTTCTGTTTCTGCAGTTCTGCCAGGTAACCCTGTGTTCCTTGGGACTGGTTTGCTGCGGTTGGATACAGACACCAGCTCGCCTTGATGGGATCAGTATTGCTGTGTGCTTCCAGGCACAGGTTCTCATGCTCAATTCCAAAGCCCTCCTATTGGGCAAATTCCCTCAAACCATATTTGACCTAACAGCCACACATGTATTCCCCTCTGGTAGCCACAGACATGCTGTGTTTACCAATGTTTGCTGTTTAAATTGCATGTTCTAATTCCAAATATTTTCCAGTCTCTGTTTATAAGTCTCAGACTACAATAAACACAGCTTGCCTCAGTTTATCCTTTTTTATTTTGAGAAGTATGTATATTAATCAAATTACCATCACTGGGGCATGGCAGTGGGGGTGGGGAGAATTATTCACATTCTCCTAAAAGGACAGCAGTAAAGGGCCTTTTCTGCCTCAGTGGCTCTGGCTGGTTTCCCACAGGGTTCCCAGTGGAAACCCGTGTGGTCACCTGTTGCCATCTTCCATAAGATTCTAGTCGAGAGTCACTTTGACGTGGAATGACTCTAATAGATTTAGCCAGAGTGTTTTTGCAGAAACTCTCTGTGCTGAGAACTGGAAACGATTGCACCCTATGTCATATCTGCCTCCACCAACTGGGACTGTCCGCAACACGCGGTGCCTGGTGAGGAGGCGGGCAGGACAGTTCTGTGCTGCATCCATGAGACCTGGAAATTCTGTTTGTTTTTGGAAAAAGAGTATTGTATCCGAGTTCATACTTCTCACCCCATTCTTGCCAAGGCTGCAGAAAGTAAAAATTGGCAGTATTGGCCGCTACAGCGGCGACGGGACGATGGGAAAATGGGGATCACGAGAGCAGAGGAAAGCGAGGAAAGCCGATGCCGCCAGCAACCGGCAGGCGGCGTGCCGGCGACGCTCGCCACCGCTTCCTGGGCACGTGACCACCGCCCCGCCCTGTCGCTTTAGGGCCTGTCGCTTCCGGCGGCGGCGGTTTCCATGGGGACGGAGCTTGGGTGGTAACCAGAACTAGGGAGCTGGTGGAGAAGGTGGTGGCTGCTGGAAGGAGGCCCGGGAGGTGGCTGAGGGGTCCAGGCAGCGGGACGACTCCGGCCTTTTGAGGACTGGGGTGGGTTCTCTCTGTAAGTCTGGGGCGGAGGCCACGGGGCCTTGGCGGGGGTCCCCGGCCTGGCGGGGTCTGGCGCCTCTTGTGGGGGGCGCTCACCCGACCTGGGCCTTGTGGGGCCTGGGGCGGCCCCAGGAAGACCTGAGTTGGAGGCAGAGGCCGCACCCGGGCTTTAATCCCCCTGCAGAGCCGCGCACCTGGCACCCCTGCCCCAAACCCTTGCGGCTCGAACCCCGGCCTTCCAGATGCGCCGGCGAAGTTGGGCTCAGTCAGAAGAGGCTGGTGGTGAGAGTCCTCGACTTGAATCACAGCAGTAATTTTTCAGCTAGAGAAACTAAGTGCCAGAGAAATCTCTTCCTTACTAGCAGTGTCATCTTGAGTAAGTCACCTCTCAGAGCCTCAAACTCATTCATTCATTATTTTTATTGTTATTTTTATTTACTTATTTATTTTTGAGACAGTCTTGATCTGTCGCCAGCCTGGAGTGCGGTGGTGCGATCTCGGCTCGCTGCAACCTCCGCCTCCCAGGTTCAAATGATCCTCCTCCCTCAGCCTCCTGAGTAGCTGGGACTACAGGCGCACGCCACCACGCCTAGCTAATTTTTGTGTTTTTAGTAGAGACGGGGTTTCACTATGTTGGCCAGGATGGTCTCCATATCTTGACCTTGTGATCCGCCCGCCTCGGCCTCCCAAAGTGCTGGGATTACAGGCATGAGCCACTGTGCCCGGCCTCATTATTTAATTGCTTTTTTTTTTCTAGAGATGAATTTGAGGAGCTGATACATTTAGTGCTAAGAAATTAAGAAATAGAAATACGTTTTCTACCCTGTACTCTTTGGGACTTTATTTTCAAAGAGTTGAGTTCTCTTATTCTAATGTCAACGAAAATGTGGAGTTTTTTTTTGTTGTTCTGGGTCCAACTCTTTAGGCATAAAGCAGCCATCCTTGTTTTCCTAGTTCAATTTCTTGTTATAAGGAATAACTGAGAGATATGTCCGAAGGCTTTCAGATTGTTCATTTCTTTGCACATTCGGGTTGGTTTTCTCTCAAATAATAACAATTGCTACAATTTTTTCAAGCTGTATGTGCCAGAACTGTTTTGAACATTTTATATATGTTAGCTCTTCTTTGCAACCCTACAATTTAAGATTATTCTTTTTATTTTGCCCATGAGAAAATGTGGACTATGAAGGGTGAAGTGACTTGCCCAACGTCACAGAGCAAGTGACCGGTGGAAATGGGATTCAGTGCTAGGACAGCTGACAGTGAGGCCCACACTTAACCGCAAGGCTACCCAGCTTCTTCTTGCAGTCCTGTTTCTAGAATTTTTGCTAATATGTGGGTTATGCATTTTGCTGCCTGTGGGAATATGAATATATTTTAAAAGAGTTAGAAGCCTCCAAGGATTTTATTCCTAGAAAATGGAGGGGCCCTGGATCGGTATTTTTAAGATCTGGGCCACAAATACATACACTTTAAGATTTCCCGGCCAGGCATGATGGCTCACCCCTGTAATGCCAGCTTTGGGAGGCCAAGGCAGGCGGATCACTTGAGGTCAGGCGTTCAAGATCAGCCTGGCCAACATGGTGAAACCCCATCTCTACTGGAAAAATACAAAAATTAGCCTGGTGGGATGGCGCATGCCTGTAGTCGCAGCTACTCGGGAGGCTGAGGCAGAAGAATCGCTTGAACCTGGGAGGCGGAGGGTGCAGTGAGCCGAGATCGCACCACTGCACTCCAGCCTGGGCGACAGAGTGAGACTGTCTAAAAAAAAAAAAAAAAAGATTTCCCACAAATATAACATTCTTTTTTTTTTTTTGAGATGGAGTCTTGCTCTGTCACCCAGGCTGGAGTGCTGTGGTGCGATCGCTGCTCACTGCAACCTCCGCCTCCCAGGTTCAAGCGATTCTCCTGCCTCAGCCTCCCGAGTAGCTAGGAGTACAGGCGCCCACCACCATGCCCGGCTAATTTTTGTATTTGTAGTAGAGATGGGATTTCACCATGTTGTCTAGGCTGGTCTTGATCTCCTGACCTCAAGTGATCCTCCTGCCTCAGCCTCCCAAAGTGCTGGGATTACAGACGTCAGCCACTGCGTCTGGCCAGAAATATGACATTCCTTTTTAATGTAATCTTTAGATGGAGTTTTGCTGTTGTCACCCAGGCTGGAGTGCAGTGGCACAATCTCGGCTCGCTGCAACCTCTGCCTCTCTGGTTCACGCGCTCCTCCCGCCTCAGCCTCCACAGGTGCCCACCACCACACCCAGCTAATTTCTAAATTTTTAGTAGAGACAGGGTTTCATCATGTTGGCCAGGCTGGTCTCGAACTCCTGACCTCAGGTGATCCATCTGCCTTGGCCTCCCAAAGTGCTGGGATTATAGGCATGAGCCACCGCGCCTGGTCAGAAACATGACATTCTTTTTATTCCTGTGGAAAGAGACCAGAGCCAGTTGTGCACATTTAATAGGTTAACATACTAGGAAATGGAAATGGAAAGCCGAGGGGCTGGCTGGTTATTATGGTCAAAATCTCTCTAGAGGAAACTCTACAGAGAAGGATGTCAGATGCAGAGGAAGCCCCCCAAGAATCGACAGGAAAAAATGGAGAAACAGAAATGAAAGAAGAGGAGGAACCTAATCCAAATTATGAAGAAGTAGAAAATCCACAAGAAGAATTGAAAGATGACACATTAGCATGGAGAGAGTCTCAGGAGGAGGAGAGGAAAAAGGGTGAGGAGAAAGGGGAGGAGGAGGAGGAGGAGGAGGAGGAGGGGGAGGCGGACAAAGAGATTGTCATGGAAGAAACTGAGGAAAAAGCTGGAGAAGCCCAGGAGGAGGAGGCTTCAGGAATACAGGAAGAAAGCACAGTGGAGCCCCAAGAAATGAAAAAGTCCATGACCAGTTTGGAGACACGGATTACTGATTCCCAGTCAATCACATCAGGAATTTTCCCTGTAAGTAGTCATCTTCATTCATTCATAATAATTAATTGAATGCCTAGTATAGGCCAGACTATGAGAACACAAAATCAAATAAAATGCAACCCTTTTTTTTTTTTTTTGAGACAAAGTCTCATTCTGTTGCCCAGGCTGGAGTGCAGTGGCACAATCTCAGCTCACTGCAAACTCCACCTCCTGAGTTCAAGCAATTCTCCTGCCTTAGCCTCCTGAGTAGCTGAGATTACAGACATTAGCCACTACACCTGGCTATTTTTTTGTATTTTCAGTAGAGATGGGTTTTCGTATTACTATGATGGTCAGGCTGGTCTCAAAGGCATGACCTCAAATGATCTGCCCACCTTGACCTTCCAAAGTGCTAGGATTGCAGGCATGAGCCACCATAGCCAGGCCACAATCCATTCTTTTTTTTTGGAGTTTTGCTTTTGTTTTCCAGGCTGGAGTGTAATGATGCAATCTTGGCTCACTGCAACCTCTGCCTCCTGGGTTCAAGCGATTCTCCTGCCTCAGCCTTCTGAGTAGCTGAGATTACAGGCATCTGCCACCATGCCTGGCTAATTTTTTTGTATTTTTAGCGGAGACGGGGTTTCACCCATGTTGGCCAGGCTGGTCTCAAACTCCTGACCTCAGGTGATCCACCCGCCTTGGCCTCCCAAAGTCCTGGGAGCCACCACTCCTGGCCACAATCCATTCTTTTAAGGAGCTCTAAGGTGTGTAGGGAGGCAGAGCCATGAGTGCAGTGACTGAAAGTTGTAAGGAGATGAAGCAAGAGGCCTCTTAACCCGCTTTGGAGGATGGCCAGGGAAAGCTTTCTGGAGGAGGTGTGTGCCACAGCTGAAGGATGCTCCTCTCAGAATGGAGTCGGTATGATAATAGGGATGCAGGCTTCCCACAGACTGCTCCCAGCAGGAGAACTCAGCTGTGGCCTAAGAATAGGTCACTCTCTGTGAGTAGTCAGCCTTCTGGAGACCACTAGTGCCACTTAGAAGAATGATTTTGCCATTGTGGGTCTGCTGGTAGGCCAAGAATAAACTTGAGCACACCCATGTTTGTCTTTCCTTGCCTTTGCCTTGTCTTTCTCCCTCTCCCTCTCCCCCTCTTTTCCCTCTCCTCTCCTTTCTTTTCCCCCTCCTCTCCCCTTCGCTCCCCCTCCCTCCCCTGGTCTCCCCTCCCCTCCCCTCCCCTCCCCTGCTCTCCCCTCCCCTCCCCTCCCCTCCCCTCCCTTCCCCTCCCCTCCCCTCCTCTCCCCTCCACTCTCTCCCCTCCACTCTCTCCCCTCCTCTCCTCTCCCCTTCCCTCCCGTCCCGTCCCCTCCCCTCCCTTCCCCTCCCCTCCTCTCCCCTCCCCTCCCCTCCCTTCCCCTCCCCTCCCCT